>WBZZ01002123.1:100000-184603 GCA_019918135.1 Paulinella micropora
GCCACCGGCTCACCAGTCAGGGCATGTCTTGCCTCGTCGCGTTGCCTGCCTTGCGCCATCTGGACCTAGCATCTTGCACAGGGCTTGACGATGAGGCCTTGCGCCACCTCTCGTCCTCGTGCAGCCTCGAACAGCTTGACCTGACCCGTTGCTACCGCATCGGCAACACCGGGCTGAACCACCTGACCGCAGCCGCCAGCATGGCCAGTCTACAGACCTTGAAGCTGGCCTACTGCGCCATCACCAACGTAGGGCTAGCCTCGCTGGTGAAACTGCGGACGCTGCGAGAGCTGGATATCCAGGAATGCCCCGCCATCACGCCCACAGTGGTGTCGGACCTGCAAGCGCTGCTGGAGGAGCTGCCCCGACTGCGTATCCACAGCGAGTGGCTTGCCGTGTGCAAACACTCGCAACCGACATAAGAAGCTCGTAATAGTCCTTAACTACAACGAGCAATCACTTCAAGCGTTTCGCTGTCAGCTGATTCTGGTCGTTGTTGATGTTTGTGTAGTAGCCCCTTCGAAAGCTCTCATCAAGAGCTTTTCAATAAGCCACAACATAGGTACGCAAGGATTGGCTAAGATCGAATAATCCTTTGAAGGCTGATTCTCTTTCCTGCCTCATCTTTTTTCCCGCCCAGAATTGAGCTTCTACTTATCCTTCCAACCCTTTCAGCTTTCCTGATCACAACGATCATAATGGGTCTGAATGTATATATCTGTTCCTTTTCCAGTTACCATAATATTGCAATTCCTCATGCTTTTCGCTGTTTGGTTTCATAGGAGTTATTGTTGTCTGTGGTTCTTGTTAAGTAATGTACACTGAGCAGTAATGTAAGTATTATGATTGATGTCACCGGCTCGGGCCCCACATTGAGTTCCGTCACGTAGTCACTAGTCACTTGAATCTTACAGCTGAGTCACTTGAACAGGTATAATAGTGACTAGTAATTTACGCCTCAAGTACTGTTTTAATATCTGAGTAAAATACTTGCCACTCGTAGAACTGAGTGGGAAGCAGAAGAGATAGAATGGAAGTGGTAGATGGGGTATCACTACCCTCATCACTACTTGAAGCCTAAGTAGTAAAAAGTATATCACTAAGCTCATCACTAACAGCGTAGTGATGCATTACCATGTGCTAAGTGATTATCACTACTTTCCGTTCTTGTGCTGAGTGACGATGCAAAACCACTCGTAGCTCCAACCGAAGACTCACAGTCCCGCTAAAAGCCACCCTTAGGATTTCCCATCCAGCTCTGCAGTTGAAAACAAAGCAGAACACAAACTCTGCAGCAAGCACCGAACATGCCTTGCTGCCAACTTGCCTGCTGCTGTGCCTCTTTGGCAGAGACACAGGCTCACAGACCGATGCGCAGTGACACTAAGAATTGGCAGACGCCAGCTCTCACATTCGTAGCCACTTCGAACGTCACGCCGCGCCAGATTTCTTCTAATTTTACTACGCACTCCTTCCGTTATGCTTCTTGCCAATGGACAAATTTATTAAGTCATATCGGCCTATACATGTTTTACATATTAATACTTATTAATAGTTTTGGTACTGGTAGCAGTCAGTTCCTTCATAGGACTGATCATTGCTTTACCTTTTATACTCAGCTGTATTTCCTTTATTTAAGTTTAATTTGATTGAGCCTGTGTCTGGTTCAGTTTCCTTCTGTCTTAATAAAGACCAAGTGTCTGAAGTACAGAATGGGAACTTCTCCCCCGGCAACCTACTAAAGTTACAACGGGTTATGGAGCCTTGGTGGCTCACTGCTTCGTCTGCGTGAAGCTGGAGCGATCTTCAGTCGAGCTGCGAACCGCATTCGGAGGAGGAAAAGTCTGGACAGGGAATCGTGGGGGTGTTCTTCAGTCATCGTGATCACTGACAGGGCGGCAAAGTCCAGCTGCTAGGCTGTGGATATTTTCGTTTTGAGACACTGTGATCAGAATCTAATTATAAGTGGCTCTCGGTTCGAGCATTTGTAACTCTTTAGTTGATTGGGTTGAGAACCCAGTGGCGTCGACAGTTGAAAGAATTTTGAAATTATGTTTCACGGTTTCAGTGGCATCTCACCTAAGCAGGTGACATGCAAAGTGGTGGTGAGAGAGTGACAGGAGGGACCCAGCCAAAAGTGGGCGCAGTCGCCAAAAGCTGGGCTCAGTCCTCAGAAGTCCTGCACAACAAAGAACCGGTAGGTTACTCATCACAAATGTGGGCGACAAGGAAGAAACTTTGAGTCGTCCTTCGGTCGTTATGTGTGGCATGTTGGCTGCACTAGCAAGAGGTGTGGCAGCCACTCATCAAGGGCGACACCTGCAGTGAGAACATGTAAAATGTTTAAGGACAATAAGGGAGTGCATGCAAGCACTGACAAATGACTTGTTCGTTTGCAAAAAGTTGTTGACAAATTTACCGGTGGTTCCGGATATTTTTTTCCAAAAGTTGGCTGGGCAGCAGGTGGTGCTGTCTGCTGGTTTCGGCTCTTTCGTGGACAGTAGTTGATGCTGAGGACAGGTGAGCTGTGGGACAGTTTAGGGACCTTATGAGCCTCGTTTTCTACGGTTTTGGGGCAGTGGTTTGAGTAGTATAGGGTGCCACTTCGGCACACTTTTTCACGACATACCAACCGCCACACAGAGACACACACCGGCCGGCCCGCACGGGATTCAACGGCAACGGACGTGAAAAAAGTGGAAACGGTTAATAAAATTATACACGTAGCCTTTTTCGACACCTAACACAGTCACAGCTGTCAATTTGCGAAAAAAGAAATATAACGGGTTTTGCTATTTTTCTTGACTTTTTTTGTTGAAGTTTCTGTTAGATAGAAATATGAAATAGAATTCACCAGCCAATACTTCAGCTCCCTAAAAAAACACGAAAGCGTGCGTTGATGCTTTGCGTGCTTTCTTGCTTTTTTCTGTTTTTTTGCGAGCCATAAGTGCCATTTTCATATTATATATTATATTATTTATGTCGTTAAATCTTATTCCAAATAATGTAAAAGATAAATATATGTGGATAGAGCAGTTTAAAGCTGATAGTAGATATTCAGCAAAAAAACTAAATGAATTGAAAATAAAGGCAGATAAAGAGATTGAAAAAGACGAGGCGATAATTGAGAATATGAAGAATGAGTTAATGAATAAGAAGGAGAGACGAGATGCTATTAATGAAATATTGAAAGAGAAGCAGAAGGAGAGAGATGAGATAGAAGAAGACTTAATGGAGGATAGACGAAAGAAGTTGAAGAAAAGAAAGATCGAGAGTGAAATAAAATTGATGAAGCATTCGAAGAAGCAGAATAGAGGAATGATAGAGGCAGAGGAGCTTGTTAAGATGGAAAGAATGATTGAAAGAGGGACGACATTTACGGAAGCATGTATGATAATGAAGAGATTAGATGAAATAGGGATAGACGTAGGGGATGGTGATAGAAATATGAATAGGGCATGTAGGGGATAGTTGAATATTATTTATATGAGGGCGATATTTTCAAAAGAAAGGCTTATAGCTATTGCTATAGGTTATATTTTCAAAAGCAAAATTTTATATTAAGTCCTGAGCAAGACTTTAAACTACTCCTACACATACATACATAGTTGTCCCTCCTGTGTGTGTATGTGTAGGTTGATTGAATGGCTGAAGAGCAACCTCGTGAAGCCGACCCTGCTGTTGAGGCTTTGGCTGATGGAATTGGCGATATTGAAGTTAATGCTCAAGCTCCAGTTGCAGTTAATGTTCCAGCAGAATTTCGTGGGCGTAGAGGTGCGAAGAAAGGGGCTAAGAAAGGCGGGCGACGACCAGGAACCCCGAACGAAATCAGAACGGGCCAAACTTATTATGTTCTCATTGACAAAAATGTAGGCATAGCCAAAGTTTACTCTGAAGAAAAACAAGGCAGAACAGCAGTCGTTCGTTGGGGGTTTAAGTCTGCGCCGAAAAATCCTGAACCGTGGTTGGTGGTGTATGAAGATGATTCGATGTCCCTTTTTTGGAAATGGGACAATATCGACAAAATATCTTCTGCTCACGAAAAATCAATCAAAACCGTTTACAAGGGTGTTTGGGATGTGTAATTAATTTTCTCAATAACAATTTTTTGTTCATTCATTCTAGTTTCAATATCTCCTACAGCGAGATCTGTATTTACTTAACTTAGCTTCCGGACATTCTCCTGTATTACTTTAATTTTTCATAACTTACAAATCCAAAATTTCTTTTTTCTTTTTAATCCGGGCACTACTACGGATACTCTCCGGTTTTATATCTAATGACTTTCATAAGTGGCCGGTCTTTTTTTCTTTAGTGACTTCTTTTACTTTGTCAGCTAGTTGAGGCTTTATTTCTTCAAGTTGTTCTTCCATTTTAGATTTTAATAATTGCTGAGGGCTGACTATTTCGTGATCTGAAAGAATCAACTTGAAGCCTTTTCGTCCTTTAACCTTATAAACTTTCTTTGAATACTGAACGTCGCCTTTACTAAAAACAGTGCGTTCTAGTTCTTTTCTAACGTTTGAACCCTTAGGAAATGAATTAATAAGACCGGCTCTATATATTTCTTGGTCATTCTTCTTTTTGCCCTCATAGACTTCCATAGGTGTGGCTTTTATTGTATTATGGTATGTGTTATTATAATTATCAACAATTTCATAAATGTAAGGTACCCAAATAAAATCGTCATTCACTTCCCACATTAAATTCAAGTCGTTTCTTATTGTTCGAATAAACCTATCTACTATTCCCATAGTTCGGTGGTCGCCAACTTCGTTCGTTGTATGTTGAATTCCGTTCTCTTTAAAGTATTCAGCGACTTGCCCTTTATATTCACTGCCGTTGTCGGACGTAATCCTTTTAGGTTTAGGCATTTTTTTAATCCTTCTAATACTTCACCAGTTGTTTTATTTTTGATCGGTTCAATCCAACCACGACGAGAATAAACATCGATCATCACTAATCCAAAATTGTAGTTTTTGTTTCCTTTCTTAGTAGCTATTTTAGACATATCCATAAGGTCAATAAACACTTGGCTTAATGGTTCAGGTTCAGGAGCTAGTATAGTATTCCATTTTTTAGGTGCTTTGGATTGATGGTGAATTTCAGAAGCCTCTTCAATTTTCTGTTTTTCAAGTTCTTCCTTATCTTGCGGAGACTCCGCCTCCGTTTCAGTATTTTGTGGATTGCTGTGCTTATGGTCCATCGCAGAGGCAAGCCTCCGCACCTCCGGTTTTGGTGAAGCACGGTTCTAATACTTAATGACGCCTAATGCTGTATCCTTATATATTAATCTTTCTTTTTTTTCTAGTTCAAAACAATAATTAGAACAAAACTCATAAGTATAAAATCGGTCAAATGTATCATCAATCGCCGTAATCTGTCGGTTCGCTAAGCACAGAGTTAATCCACACACATAGCAACTATTGAAGTCATACTCACGATGATTATATAGATACTCCATAATGTGAAAACGGACATCGAGCGGTAAATTTTTTATACTGTCCATACACTTTGCAAGCGTAGCTTCGCAATCTATATTAGAACTTTAAAAATATCTTAGATGTATCATTATTTTCTTTTTTTGGTTTCTCGGGTTGCTGATTATAAACATTAACTGATATGTTTGATTTCTTACCTTTACCCTTCTTAGGCTGTTCCTCCTCCTCGCTTTCCTCGCTTCACTCTCACTCTCTTCTAGTTCAGGCAGTTTCTTTTTTACCGCTTTCTTCGCCTTCTTCTGTTTGGTCTTTAATTTCATACCCGCAACACGTCGCGCGACGATATCAACGAAATCCTGTTCAACCTCTTCATCACTTTCACTACTCTCCTCGATTGGCTCACCATCTCTACCATCAATCATATCCTTCGCCAACTGCTTTTTAGTAATGTGTTCCATCTTTTCGTCTTCATTCATTTCTTTCACATTCTTAGCCTCTTCCTCCGCTAGTAATTCCTTAGCCCTTTCAATCTTTCTTTGCCTCGCATACTGTTTCTTCATTACAGTCGCTTTTTCAAGGTTCTTTACGGCAATCTCTCTATTACCTCTTGGCATTGTTTGTCTCGGGTATATATCTAACCGAAAATAATTTTTATTCGGATTAATTATTATCCAAAATATATAGCAGAGACTTCGCCTCCGCACCTCCACAGGTTTTGGTGAAGCTTTTTCAAAAGGTTCAGATGTCGCAATATAAATCATTACTCGGCCTTAATGAGCTGGCCGTTGATAGTCTGGACATAGCCAACCTTGATTTAACGAACACTAATATTATTGGCTTAAATACAGATAGGGTGCCAGAAGATGCTGACCCCGTAAATCTTTATTACACTGACGGACGATTTGATGCGAGGTTATCTACCAAATCAACAACAGACATTAAAGAAGGAAAAAATCTATACTACACAGAGCAACGAGTGAGGGACAATACGAGGTTAAAGCTTCAACTCAACACCGCTCTAATACAAGTAATCCGCACCAAACCAGTCTATACAATCTCATAGACACAAACATATCCGCACCAGTGGTCGGGCAATACTCAACTTATAATGATGTAGATGGTAAATGGAGAAATACAACCATTGGTTCAATTGATACACTCTCTGATGTAGTCATAACGGCACCAGTGGCGATGAATAGTTATCTAACATATAATTCAATAAACTGGGTAAATAAAACCTTTCCGATAAATGTGGATGAAACGGGCAATATTAGTATGGGAGGTTATTTGAACATAACGGGAGTTAATTTACTAAATACAAAAGATGTTGATGATTGGATAACGGAGCACATAGCGAACAATGCGAAAGTGTCCGCAGATGGTTCAATTAATACACACAGCGATGTTTTAATTACAGGCACACCCGCCGATAACCAACTGCTCATTTATAGCACAGGCCAATGGAGAAACACAAACTCACCTTTTCTAGATTGGATGGTCTCGCTATGATGTTTGGAGTTTTAAATATGGGAGGTTTTAATGTAGCAATGTCGGTAATGTTGGGTATTGATGTTTCTGCCCTTGATACAGCCGTGGTTAAACTAACAGGAGACCAGACTATAACTGGAAACAAAATATTTACTACTTATTTGGGTATAAAAGATTCAAATCCATTAAATACAGGGAAGTTATTCTTCAACTATAATAATAATACGGGTTCTATTTATTCGTCGGAGGTAGGTGGGGCAACGGGATATCCACTAAGCATTGTTGGTTCGTCCATAACCCTTGCTTCTACCACGGGGAGTGGGATAACACTGACTGGCAATGTTTTAAATTTTAACAGCACAACAGCAATCAGCGGACTTCCAGCCCCATTCTATGATGGCGATGCTTCAACAAAAGCATACACTGATACGAAACTGGCAAAGGATGGCACAGTGGCTATGACTGGTAGTTTAAATATGGGAGGATTTAACATAACAAATGTGGGTAATGTTGATGGTGTGGATGTTTCTACTCTTGACGGCTCAGTCGTTAAATTAACGGGAGACCAAACCATAGCAGGAATTAAAACATTCAGCAGTGAAATTAAAGCAAATGCGGGGATAACAACAACAACATTAACAACAACCGACAATGTTGTAGTAGGAGCAGGCAAAAGTGTTTTTATTGATAGAAAAGCACTGGCCAACAATAAATTAGTCTTATGGGACGGAGGGACACTATCAACAACTGCGTTTTTTGGATTTGGTATTGCTAGTCAAACTTTGGTTTATAATATTAATGCTTCAACTGATAGTCATATATTTTACTATGGCGGGACAAACGAATTATTCAGGATTAACAATGGAGAGGTTAAGGCTTCAAAGGTAATAACCGCAAGTGCGGGAGTATCAACAACCACATTAACGGCGAGTGGGGCGATAACAGCGAATGGCGGACTAAATATGGGAAGCCAGAGTATAACAAATGTAAATCTTGTTGATGGTGTGGATGTTTCCGTCCTTGATACTTCGGCAGTTAAAACCTCAGGAAACCAAACCATAGCAGGAATTAAGACATTTAGCAGTGCCCTTGAAATAACTGGAAATTCAACGAATGCGACAACAAAAGGAACATTTGTGGTTTTTAACTCCACAGCCAATATAGGAACTATCGGATGCCTTGATATGGGCACGGGTGTAAATTATAACTTTGAAATAAATGCGAAAAAAATAAGTTTCATTATTGATGGGGCGATTGTCGGTTGGGTAAATGCTTCGGGGCTAGATTGTAATAGTAGCAAAATAGCCAACCTTGGAACTCCGACATTAGCGACGGACGGAGCGACAAAAGGGTATGCGGACACATTGGACGGACAAAATGTAAAACTAACAGGAGACCAAACAATAACGGGAATCAAAACATTCAATGGGACGAGAACCGAGATAAAATATCTAACTCTAACCAACACTGCGGATTTTAATAATGTGGATATCACTAATGGCGGAAATATTACATATAATGGGGCTCGGATATTAAACCAAAACGGAGGAGATATATTCTTTTCACAGACATCAGGTAATTTTCAATATTTCTTATTTACTTTAAACACTGCTACAAGCGGAACCGCAGACCAAAGAGGTTATGTATTCACGAATGTAGCATACGATGTAGCAAAAGGTGCGGGACTTTATATTTCAAAACTTTTGGATAATAAGTCTGCTTCGTCTGATATTGTTCGTTTTAACAATGCGGGTGGTATGCGGTTTTATGGTGCTTTGGATATGAATTCAAACAACATAACAAATGGCGGAACAATAACGGGAACTACATTAACGGCAACTGCGGGTATGACTACAACAACATTAACGGCGAGCGGATTATTAACGGCAACTGGAGGTTCTAGCATAGTTATACAAGGAAATACAAATGGTGGTAATACGAGAGGAATATTTTTGTGGGACACAGGCAACACAAATTATGGTATTTATATGGCACAATCTGGAGCCAATAAATCTCTAGCAGGTGGAGTGGCATCAGCCGTTGCTGGAAACGATTTTACTTCTTTCGCCGTTAGATTTAGAGTGAGCAATGTTTCAACCGATGGTTTTATATGGGAGAACTCTTCCGAACAATTGTTAATGTCGTTGAATGGGGCAAATGGAACTTTATGGACAAAAGGATTAATTACAGCAAGTGCGGGAATAACTATTCCAACAACATCCAGTGGTTATTTGACAATAAGACAAAGACCTGCTGGCACTTACGACCCACAAATATTTATGAAATCGGGAGGATATTCAAATTATGCTGTAATTGGTGCGGTTAATGGATTGCTTCACGCTTGGACTACTTCAAACTCAACAGGTGAGCCTTCTGGTAATTATGTTTATGTTCCTCTTAATGGTAACTGGACATATACATCGGACAGGAGGCTAAAATCTGATATTAAAACATTAGACTGCGGGGAGTGTTGCGAGAAATTATCAAAAATAAACTGCTGTTCGTATTATTGGAAATCAGACGAAAAGAAAGAAAAAAAGAACCGAGGATTTATTGCGGACGAAGTTAAAAAAATATTTCCAGAATTTGTATCAGAAAGCGGAATGAAAGCGGATGACGGAGAAGGCTACCTTGAAGGCATAACATACACAGACTTCATTCCAATATTAATAAGTGCTTTTCAACATTTAACGGAAAAGGTAGTTAATTTAGAAAAAGAAAATAAAACTTTACTTAATATATTACAAGACCAAGCAAACCAATTAGCAGAAATTAGAGCGGAAGTATTTCCTTCTAATGCCCCCTAGATTACATCCTCCACCACCAATCATAGAGACGGAAGACCTTACACCAGAATTAAAAAACCGTGTGCTAGATGTTCAAATTAAGCAGGAAGAAAAAAAGTTAGACCACGAATATGAGGACAGCTGGGATTGCTGTTTGACAAAGCAAAAAACCGACAGCCGTCTTATTAAATACTTATTTCAAATGGGTATCATTATCGCCATCATCACCCTTTGTATCGTGAGGTTGTCTGAAAAGAACTTACCGTGTGAAGTTGCCAACACTTATGTGGGTATTTTGACCTTACTTATCGGAATCTGCCTTCCTAGCCCATCTTCAAGTAAGAAGTGAGCATTCATATAAGTGTATTTTATAAAAAGCATTATCACCAGCACAGATTAGCGGGATAGCTTCATCAAAACTAACACACCAATCGCTCATCGGCTTATAAGAGCATTTAAATTTTGTTTCTATTCCTTTTTGAATACAATAAAGACAACTTTCATTTTTTTTATCGCTGACCCGTGAATAGAAATCACAGGCGGTCCGAGCAGAAATATTAATTAATAAAAAGTTTATAAAGATTAGTATAGAGGGCATCACGATGGACTATAAATACCAAAAGATTATTTTTCTAACTAATGATTTTGTTGGCGGTAGCAAGACATTTGACAAAAACATTCAAATGAACTTTACCCCGACCAGAATGAATGTTAAGTTTATCCACTACACGAATGATACATCTGAAACGAAAACAAAAATCCTTTATATGGACCGCATTGGAATTATTGGCACATTCGCCGACAGCACCACGGCAAACATTTCAAATCTCGGTTATAATCTTGGAAATATCGGCTGGACCGACGGGCAATATACTTTTAAAGTGCTTAAAACAGACAGCGGTAATATTGAGACTGACCAACTAGCTGGAAGAATTGTTATTTGTTTAGAATTTTTAGCGTAGGGGCCTGCTCCCCCTACAACCCCGCCGTTGTGGTAAGTGATTAAAACAAAAATATATTTTAGAATATATAAAAGTGTTTTTGAGGTTGTAGGAGGTTTTTGAAAAAAAGCTCATATATGGAGAAAATCAATAATGTAAAGGTGAAACCAGTCAAGCAAAACGGCGAAGGGGAAAAACTCGCAAAGGGCTACAAGTTATTTGATGAAGCCTTTGCTAATATTTTTCTTCTCGCTCGCAAGAAGAGTGGCAAGACGACCGCATTGTTTGAAATCCTGAAACGAACGGCCGACAAAAAGACCCGTATTGTTATTGTAGCCAGCACAATACACAAGGACCACATTTACAAAGAAATGGTTAAGCACTTCAAGAAGAAGGGAAACCCGATGGCTATATATACATATTTGAAAACGGATGGATACAGTGTTATTGATTACGAGTTAGACAAGCTGAATAAACCAGATGAAGAGCAAGAAGAAGGCGAGATTGTTCAAGATGGTAAAGAGGAAGTAGAAAAGCCGAAGTTTTTATATTTTGGTAAAGAGGAAAAGCCCCCGCACCCCCCGCAGAAAGACCGAGTAAATACATTACACCCGAAGTTGTGTTCGTGTTAGACGATTTGGGTAGCGGGTTGAGGGATAAGTCTGTGAGCGACCTGTTGAAAAAAAATCGCCATTATAAAAGTAAGGTGATTATGAGCTCGCAATACCTTAACGACCTAAAACCTGAGGCTATTAAACAGTTAGACTACCTTCTTATTTTTCCAGGACAGTCTCAGGATAAAATAGAACTCGTGTATAAGCATTTGGACCTCGGCTACGACCTTGAATACTTCATTGAAAAATACCACGAGGCGACGAAAGAGAGGTTTAACTTTTTGTATGTTGATTCTGTATCGGACGAACTGAGGCAGAATTTCAACTATCGCTTGCGATAGTCAATTGTCCCGCTTGCGGGACTAATTTCAACAGACGATTTTTGTAATTTTATTATTTATTTTTTTTCTATACAATATAGATGCCAACATCACCAATGATTATTTCACAACCAGCAGGATACAATATCGGATACAATCCAAGCCCAGTCAAAATGCCACAAGCAGGAGGTGCGAAGAACAAGAAGAAAGGAAAAAAGAAACAAACAGGTGGGAAAATTAACTGGGAAAAAGTAGGAAAAGCGATAGTAGATGCTAATAGGTTTATCAAGAAGAATCAATTGATTTCAAGGGGTGCTACTTTTCTGAGCGATGTCGGAGTGCCTTATGCGGACCATGTAGCGAAGGCGGCAATTAAGCAAGGATACGGCAAACAACGAGGAGGAGCCGTTAAGTTTCGGTAGGGGTATTAAACTAAACTTTATATTAATTTTTTTCTATAACATATACGATGGTTGTAACAAAACCGCGAAAACAACGGCCACCGAGGATATACAGAACCAAAGATGGCAAGCCATATATTAAAGTGAAAGGCAAACGAGCATATCTCAACTTTGGCAAGAAAACGAATGACCTTTCAACACTTCAAATCGTTAAACTATTTCTGAAATATATGAACAAACCCAAACGGCGGGGTAAAGCTCGCGAGAAAGTAATTAAGTCCGAATTCAACCGCCTTGAACACGAGAACCGCAATCAGGTAAATAATCAGCTAGATAAACTCAAACTGGAAAAGTATGAGCAAATACACGAGCTAGAAAAGAAAGACAAAGAAGCAAAAGAACAACAAAAGAAAATAGAAGAGCGAGAAGCAGAAACGAAAAGAAATGAACTCGCACTCATACAGACTGAAACAGCTCAAGCTCAAAGAATGGCTACTATTGACGGAGAAATAAAAAGACAAAATGCGATTAATGATGCTTTGGTTGAAAGAGCAAGAGCATTGAATGAAGTAAAAGGTGAATTGAAAAGAAGTGAAAGAAAACAAAGGGAAAGAAAAGGAAGACAGTATGTTTTGTCCGAAGAAGAAGCCATAGCATTTGCTGAGGAAATTCAAAGAAGGAATGATGAAGCGAAACAACGACAAGACGATTTAAGACAGCAAGCAATGGAAGCAGAACAGAAAGCGGAGGAATCGGACAGAAAAGCATTTATAGCAAATCTAGAAAGAGCTCAAACTTTATTTGCTAGTGGTGGCAAGAAAAGACAGATTAGTGTAAATAGTTTAGCAAAAAAACTAGGGTGGAAAACGAGGGGGAGCAAACACGGAAACAAAGATGTTGAAGGCAGAACGGCCAAAGGTTATATTCAAGAAATCATAGCTGTTAGACAGGGCGACCTTAACATAACTCCTGATATGACATTTACTGAATTGGAAAATGCTTTAATAGGGCTAACCGCACAGGGCGGAACTGGTGCTAAAAAATTGGAAGATATCATAAAAAATATTAACTAAGATGATGATAAAAAAGCATTTGAAACGAAGTGAATGGAAGACCAAATCAAAGAAAAAAGAATTAGTACATACCCTAATAAACAAAATGTATGCTGACCCCAACACATATAAAGCACTTTCAAATGAATTCCAAATACAACCAGCAGGGGCAAGCCCCCGCACCCCCGAGGTGGAGGAAGAGCAACAGCCACCACCAGCCACCGAACCACCAACAGAAGATACACAACCAACACCGCCCACAGAAGAGCAACCACCAGCAGAAGAGCAACCACCAGCAGAAGAGCAACCACCAGCAGAAGAGCAACAAAAACTACCAGCGAACTTAGCTGGGGAAGGTAGAGGGCTAATGACGGATGAAATAGACAACATTATGAAAAAGCACGAATGGTATTTGGGGACTGTGGCGAGCGACGAAATAAACAAACTGAAACAAGAAAAAAGAAAGAAGTATGGATTTATAATGAACTTGGATAAGTCTAGCCAACCAGGCTCACATTGGATTGCTGTTTGGATTGACACCATTAAAGATGACTCTATTGAAATCTACGACCCTCTCGCACTGTATAAGCCGACCGAGCTATTTCTACACCAAATGAAACAGCTTATTGAAAAGAGCAAGCCGAACACATATCTGCTTATGAAGGTTAATCAGGTTAAAAACCAAAGCGACACGACAGATACCTGCGGGTGGCATAGTATTAGATTTCTTTTAGAGCGGGCGAAAGGTAATAGGTTTAAATTCGCCAGCGGTTGGACGGACTTGAAAGAAAAAGAAGCGGATGAGTTGAAAACACAGAACGGCTATGGATTTGACACGTATATCTGAAGTAATTAAAAACAAAAAAATATATTTTCTATTATATAGAAACTTTTGAAAAAGTTTCACAAAACCCGTGGAGGTGCGGAGGCGAAGTCTCCGCAATGGATTACCGTGGTGGGCGAAGTAGCAATATTTACTATGTCAATAGCAAAAATAGGATAAACGGCACAGACAGTGATTTCACTCACTCCATTGATATGAAAGGGTTAGACAATCCAACACACTGTAAAATTTTACATATCTATGTGCCTAAATCATACTACTCTGTGGCAAGTCCTTACAACACTTTTATTCTAAGTGAAGACGGATACGAGGCACTCATTACGATACCCGAGGGCAACTACACAATGAACAACTTAAAAAATAAACTGACCGAGGTGCTAACCGCAGACAGTCCCAACGACTACACATACACAGTCACGAGCAACAATACCAACATTGAACCAGAAGACGGCAAGCTATTATTTACCGTAGCGAATAACGGAGGCATTCAACCACGGTTTATATTTGACACCGAAACTCGCATCCACGAAGTAATGGGTTTTGACCGCGACTCAACATACTTCTTTGCTAATAATACCATTAGGTCTCCAAATGTCATAATTTTGACGGGTGAAAAAACATTGTATTTACAGTCAGATTTAGTAGGCGAAGGCGATAATCACGTGCTCCAAGAAATATACACAGCGAATGAAATACCATTTGGCTCTGTTATCTACGACGGCTCGGGTAGTGAATACGGAAAACGGTTATCTACGAGTTCAAGCAATGTGTATCGGTTTTACTTAACTGACGAAAACGACCAACCAATTAACCTAAACGGTTTGGGTATTGTAATGACATTGTTGATTTACCGCGAGACAAATTATTTTAATTTATTTACATCATTTTTTAATTTGTTAAAAAGCCGTTAATTAATTAATTTATTTTTTTCTCATATTAAAATATAAGACAACTGAAAAAAGAAGAAAAACGAAATGCCAACACAACACGGAGGCGAACTAGATTTCAGCAAGACTGACTACATCAGTGCTTCTTATCGTTTGAATAAGCTAGCCCCTCGTGAGGGTTCTGGAACGTTTGAAGTTACCACTGCTGGCGGACAAGAACGAAGCTTTGACCTTATTAGCCGACCTTTTAATCTCGCTCGGTCTTATTTGAGTTTTACTTATACTCTGAGAAAAGGTGGTGCTAACATTTATAGTAGAATTTTTATGGACTGCCTTTCATCCATTAGACAAATTCAACTTCAGACCCGTAGCGGTGTTTATTTGTGCGACCTTAATAACCTCGGGACGGTTACTAAAATGCTTTGGAAGCCCGAGACATCTTTGGAGGATTTCTTAGACCTTCCTAATCACGATATCGCTACTGGATACGGCTGTATGCTTCAAAAGTGTAATGCGAATGGATTGATTAATGTTAGTGCTGTTGAAGCTACCAGAACAGATTTTCGTGGAATGACTGATGGTGCTAACAATGTGGCGGCGAGAACTCTTGCTATGTTTGCTGAACCGTCCATCGGCGCTCGCCGTCATAATGATACAGCAATAAGTGACGGGAGTGGCACACTTTCGCCTGTAAATGTTAATTACAACGAAGCAAAGTATTTGGCAGGTGTTAATGGTGCCGCTGCTATCAATGTTGAAATTCCTTTGAGTATGCTTATTAATACTATTTTCGCTCTTGATAAAACCATTATGTTTCCTGAGATTTTGACGATGCGGATTGTGTGGAATGCGACTGACAGAGCTAGCTATACAGTGACTAATGGTGCGGCGACTGCTATTAATACTGCGAATGTCGGCTCCGCAGCGACGGCTGTCAGTGCTGATATTACTAATCTTGCTTTGTTTCTGGCTGTTGAAACTAATCCTGATGTCATTCAATCCATTCAGGCGAAGATTGCTAGCCCTGAGGGTATGAGCTTTAACATTGATTATCCTTATGTGTATAAAAACACTATCGCAGCGAGCACAACACAAAACATTATTATGAGATTTGACCGCGGACACGGGCGCAGATTGAAGAAGATTTATCACTCTGTTTTCAATAATTCGGAAACAAAGAATACGGCTTATGACCACGATAACAGAGCACAGGCTAAGGTTGTAAGTTTTTGCACCACACTTGACGGAGCACGACAGCAGGAGTTTAATATTGATACCTCCCTAGAAGAAGACTATATGTATTTGAAGTCAAAGATTGAGGGTTCAGCTTTGTTGAATGCGGACATATACAAATATAACTGGTTTTGGTGTGATGCTTGGGATAACACTCGTCCGCTGTGGAGCAAGGACCAGAATGAGATTAGCGGACTTGACCTGTCTATGGAGCGACGATGGGAATTCATTGCGACGACTGCGAATAATGCTCACAACCATTACACCGTGGCCATTACTCAGCGAGAAGTTCAAGTGAAGGCGAATACCATTACTATCAGCTAGACCTCAGTAAAAAGTTTTTGAGTTCGTAATTATAATTAATTTTTGATAGTTAATTTATTTTTTTCTTAGAATATACAATCTACAAATGGCCACTCACCAAAGAAATTTAGTCGCCCAAAACCCAGACGGCGACTTTGTAAATGTCAAAGTCGGGTATGACGGACACATTGAAACCAATAATATGAAAACCGCCTTTGGTGAAGCATTGGTCGGTCAATTATCACCAGTATTACAAGAGATTTTCCCATACACTATCAATACACGAATATGGACATTAACTCAAACTGATGCTACCGTTTCATTTAATGCGAATATGGCCGAACTTAAAACAGATGTGAAGACGACCGCAAATGCTGTATTGACGAGTAAAAAAAGAATTAAATACAGAACAGGTATGGGAGTTCTAACACGATTTACTGCTTTATGGACTACTGATGAAACGAAAGATTACTATTCATATATCGGCATAGGTGAAAGTGATTTTAGTAATGGTTTCTATTTTTACAAAATAAGAGCGACTGGAATGAATATTGCCAGTGTTAAAGGAGGGGTGCCGACACTTATTCCCCAAGCGACCTGGGATGACCCGTGTGATGGAACAAAAGATATGCCAGCCTTAGACTGGACCAAAGGTAATGTATTCCAGATTAAATTTCAATATTTAGGATTTGGTGCTATAAGGTTCTACATTGAAAATCAGACCACAGGAGAATTTCAGCTGGTTCATACAATTAGGTATGCGAATGCAAATGTGGGTGTTAGTCTTTCAAATACAACCCTACCTTTTTCGGCTTGTATCAGAAATTATGGAACTGGTAATGCTAATCAAATATTAAAAACAGCCAGTTGTAGTATGTTTATTGAAGGCTCAAACACTGTTAATTCAAGCATAACAAACGAAGCGGAAGGAGATGAAAAGGCGAGCACCACTGAAAGTCCAATTCTCAGCATAAAAAATAAAACAACTTTTAATGGTGTGACCAATTATTCAATTGTTTATCCATCTCTAGTGAGCATATCAAACGAAGACAGCAAAGTTAATATAGTGCGAATTGTGAAAACAACTGGAACACTTACGGCGGAGAACTTCGCGGATATTGATACAAAAACTTCAATGGTATCAAAGGATACCGCTGCGACTGCCCTTGGTGCTACTGTGACTGATGTAATTCTAAAACTGTATGTTAATGCTACTTCTAGCCAGCTTATTGACCTGCGAACTTACGACATTCAACTCTCTCCTGGCGAAAATCTAACATTTTTACAAAAGTCTGTATCTACTGTCGCGAATGGAGGAAATGTGAGTGCTATAGTTAATTTTATTGAAGATCAGTGAAGCAAAAAAAAATACAAAAGACTTTACAAATACTTCTTCAATTCAGCCGTATTTCTACACCACGGCTGACGAACTAGCCATTCAATATATGGCTTATCAATCTTTGCGATATCTTCAAACTTCTTTCCCTTGTATTTGCCGAATTGAAAAGTGTCTTTGGGTTGAGTATTTCTCATTTCTTCAATCGCTTTTATTTCGTCGTGGATTACCTTTTGGACATCTTCCAACGAGAAGGATTTTTTTTCGCCTTTAATAGAAAGTTTTTGGAACTTCTCACACAGTCTTGTTAGGGTGGTCATAGTAGGGCGGTATATATAGGGTAATATAAAAAAATAAAAAATAATTAATTAATAATATACGAAATGTCTCAATGGATTGCCTTCGTAAAGGCTTACTCCGCCAAACACTGTATAACCTATGGTGAAGCATTGAAAAAAGCTGGTAAGGCATACAGGAAACAAAAGGGAGGCAGTGCGGAGTTGTCGGAGGATGTCTATTTGTCTTCGTCAGAACGAAAAGGTGCGGACGGATGGAAGCCAGTCGCCAGCAAAGAAAAATCAACAGTGTATGAAAAAGATGGCAAAGCAATAGTAGCATTTAGGGGAAGTGCGGATAAACGGGACCTGCTAACCGATGTCGCATTGGTAAAGGGAGTATTGAAAAGAACACCGAGATATAAAGAAGAGCAGAAGCTGGTTAATGAAGTCATAAAAAAATATGGAAAGGATAATGTAGAGCTGACTGGTCATTCGTTAGGTGGAACAATAGCGAAAGATTTAAGCAGACAAACGGGTGTTAAGGCAACAACATACAATAAAGGCAGTAGCACAAAAGACCTCATTGAAGGAGTGATTGACCGAGTGGCTATAAAGGTAAATCCAAAAGGTAAGCGGGCGAAGACTGCGAAGCTAACGACGAACTACCGAACCGCATTTGACCCAGTATCATTGTTAGGGGCGGCGGCTGTAAATACTAAGTTAGTGAAACCAAAGAAAGGAATTCATACAATCAGGAGCTTCAAGGGTAGGGGCAAAAAGGCAAAAAAATAATTTTTTCTTTTTTATTGCTTTTTCATTAGAAAGGGGAAACCCCTTCTTGCTTTGAGAAGCAAGGCTTCGCAATCAAACCCCCTTGGGGTTGTAGGGGCTTGCCCCTACATTTAATAACCGAATGGTCTAGTTTCAATCGCATTGTCAACAATACCTATAATATTTCTTTTGGTGTAAGTAAAGCTGAATATTTTTTCTAAGTATTCACTCGTTATTTTTTTCTGTTGCTTGTCTCTTGTTATCTTGCTGTTCTCTACAATAACAACTTTACCTGATTTTTCAATTCGTTTAGCGATCAATTTTTCTTCCTGAGTTTTAAGCAACTCTAACAATTCATTCTTGCCGTTTTCAATAAGGTCGTTGTTTTTAATTCCAAGTCCGCAACTAATGACACTTAACATATTTGGTAAATTTAATGATTTATTGTTTTCATAATTCATACTAAATCCTTTTACTTTCATACTTGCTTTGCCGTTATCTAAGACATATCCATAACACTTTGGTCCGCCTCCGATAAAGGTCATAATCTTTGCTCCGTGTAGTTCGTCCGTCCATTCGCCTAACAACTTACCCGTTTTCACATCTGTTTCGCCTTTCGTTAAGTCTGTTGTATATATGACACTGTCGGTATCGTGGTATAGAATTCGGTTGCCTAGTTTGTCCATCATCTCATATAGTCTAATCCTAGCGTGGCAAGTCGTAAATAGAGCAACTACAATATTTGTTTTCACGGGGTCGCTTACCGCATCTTGTTTAAGGTCATAGCTCGCTTCTATTATTTTGTCGTTAATAATGTTTATGTTTATGTTATCGACTGACTTGTCGCTCATTAACTTGTATAAGGTATCTTTGTCTTTTATCATTTTGTTTTGAGTTTTGTTTTGCTTTTCACCAAACTTGCCCCACAGGCTATTCAAGCACAACTTAGCAACCGCTCGCCTTCCGGGGTTTTCTTCTATTTTGTTTTCGTCCATCTTAATACCCATCTTGACTTCCATACTATCAATGTAGTTTCTTTTTTGTTCCTGTGTAATACATCCATCAGGATATCCGCTTGACTCTTGTTTAACCTTTAAGAAAGTTTTTATGTAATCTTTGAAAAGGCTACTGCTCTGCTCCTTCCAGTGCCATACCTCATATACCTTAATTAGCTTGTAGCCTTTGTCTAAGGCCTTGTAGATTTCAGGAGTTGCCCAAGTGCCTGTTATTGCTCGCTCGTTATCGGTGTGCTTACATTCATCCTTTTGTTCGGTCATTCCGCACTTGTCGCATAAGTAATACATAAGCTTACCTCTATCTGCCTTAGGTAAAACGGGGTGTAGTAATTTTCTCGGCGGTAGCATCTTAACCTTAGCCACTCCGAAATATTCTCTGTTTATGATTTTGTTTCTCATATCTTTTCGGTCGTCGTCGTTGTTTGGTCGTATGATTTCCTGGTGCCCGCTAGGGTAAAGGTCGTAAAACATAACGGTCGGATACAGAGAGCATATGTCAACGTATTTCGCGTATTCGTTCTCGTGTCGTGATTTCCAATACAATGTTAGAGCATCCGTTCTACCTCCAAACATTGCTTCTCGCGGGTTCAGCCCTTCTTGTTCCGTAATTCGTTCATTAGTATCTTCCGCTAGGCTTTCACTCGTTTTCATTAATCTCCATTCACATTCCCAGATAATTACTAGTTTGCTGACTTGTTTGCTTAGTTCTTTTTCTCGTCTCATCGTTGCCTTGTATAGTTCTCCCATCGTCTTGTTCTTCTTAGTATTGATTGTATTACCATTAAAGCACTTTGGACATCCGTGCCAGAGACATCCGTGAAATTCATAAGCGGTTTTCGTCTTTTCATCCCAGCCGTCTACGTAAACATTTGATTGTCCTAAGTTAAACATTTTTTCACCACCATTGAAAGCATGTTCAATATCCGTTTGGTCTAACCTGCTTCTGTAGGCTATCCATTCAACACAAGCCCGAGAGGTAATCCTGTTTTGCTTTTCCGCCTTCAACACAGCAATTGAATTCTCTGGCATAAACTTAGCCCGATACAAAGCCATAACACAACTCGCAATAGTTGTATATTAAAACGGGTCAATACCGAATTCTAGAAACTGCTTTCTAAAATCCATACATCCCCTTCTCAGAATGTCAACATCGCTATGACAGTATTCCGCGATTTCCTTCCGCATATCAAATGTGTTGTTTCTTGGCTTTCATACCATTCTAAGAATTCCGCTCTCTTTTTATCTTTCATCGTGTCGTAGCCGTAGTGCTTCTTATGAGGCATAACACCAACATAATTTTTATTCTTGTCAGTATTGAAGAAGTGAGGGAAGAAGCCTTTTTTAAGTTCGTTCAATCCGAATGTCTTAGGAAAATCGGCCAACGGCATCATGAGGAAACTGAGACTATCAATGAAGCGGTATTTCTTTAAAGTCATCATCATTATCTTACCACCCTGATAAATGACAAATGGTGCCTGTCCGTTATCTACCAACCACTTAAGAATAAACTGACAATCATAACCGCGACTGTTATGAGCAATGAAAGTAAAGCCGTTGTGCTTAGATTCAAAAGCCCACTTACAGAAATCATCAATGTTCTTATGAATGACTGGTGGTTCCTTCGCATCGTAATACTGGCTTTCCGCATGATTGACTACGTGCTCGCCTGTATCCTGTGTAGCTTCAAAGTCAAAGAATATGTATTTCTCTGAAAAAGGTAATATGTCTTTCTTCACGATTTCGCATTGGTGTTCAAGTGGTTCCAGTTTCTTACAATTACGGCATTTCGCATAACCGCATTTGTGTTCGTCTTTCTTCCTGTAATTAAGACCGCACGACAGACATTTTGCTTTGATATCACAGTTCGTCCTCTTGTGGTTGTTGAAACAGACCGTATTTGGAAACTTTCTATTACACGAATAGCAATCAGTCCAATTGCTTTTATCGTTAATACCCTTACAGTCTTTTGTTTCGCAGATATTACAAGTGGCTTCGCAGGCGTGCCTTTCCAAAAAACCCCTTAAACATAACTCACAGAAATTCTTTTTACTTACCATAGACTTCATATTGGTTATCGCATCATAGTGGTTCTCTGTCTTAAGTATGTAAAGGTTCGTAAGCCGTTTGCCTGCCTCATCAAGTAAATCTGTCTTATAAACTATCTTATCAGGGAATTCAACAATAACGAGATTGTATTTAATGTGGATAGCAAATGTATTAATTTCAGGAATACCGCACACATCCTGAATGACTTTCGCTTCTTCGTGTAGTTTCAAAGCCATCTCCTCCTGTATCTTTCGCCCCATCCTTATTACTTTGAATTTTTCGTGTTTTTCTTTTTTTGCTTTTACTACAACAATTGCTCGTGCTAAGCATATGTTGTCTGTATTATTAATTTGAATTACCCCTTTCTTTTTATATACATCCAACTTATTAATTACCTGAAGCCTCGTTCCGCCCGTCGGCATTTCAACAGATTTCAAAACAAACCTGAACTTATCCATATTGGTTCCCTTTTCGTCTGTATAAAGGCTTTCATTGCTTTGAAATAATGCTGACAGTCTTTCCAAAACATCGCTGACAGAAATCTCGTTAAGTTTTTTCAAACCCGTAGATACCGCGCCATAGTAATCTAAAAACTTGATACTCACACTAACCATACTATTTTGCATCTGTCTTTTGATAAAGTCGTTCAGTATTATCTCAATAAACTGTAGAATATCATTCATGCTGAAAGAAGTGAAGTTTCCAGTAAGCTTAACCCAATACTGGCTTTCATTAATTCCTAGAACGTGCTTCTTTCTATCAACATGTTTGATTTCGTAGTTCGCATACTGCATCAGGTCTTTTACCTTTTCTTTTCTTTCTCTCACTTTCGCTTCGAACTGCGGTTGTACATCTACCGGTAAGGGTGGTGCTTCTGGCATAGCATGAAAGTAAACAGCGCCTCTTACTCGGTTCAAGTAATTCTGGGCCGTTGTTGTATCAACCTTATACTTTCTTTTATACCCCTCAGGTATTATGTAAAGCACATCTTGCCCCCTGACCCTTTTGATTTCATAATTAATTTTTTGTTCCCTAAATCTGTCCAACCTATACTGAATACCGTTGTAAGTGTGTGTCTCCATCGTATATATTGGTTAACAATTTTTTTTTGAAAATTAAATAATTATCTCAATCGTCTGCCCCCGCCGTGGTCTGTCGTGTGCCCTCGTGTCTATATATACGGGGGCCCCTGTGTTTAGATGGAAATTATGGCGTGGCGGACGGTGCTGGCGGGGCGGGCGGGGCTAGCGGGGCCGAAAGGGGCTCTGCCCTTTCAAACCCCACAGTGGGGTTGTAGGGGCTTACCCCTACTGTGAATTTTTGATTTCATATGTCTTGCTTTGCTACTCCTATTGATTTCAACTCCACACTCACACTTGAAAGGAGTCTTCTTCCAATTCCTTTTCTTTTCTTTTTTGATTTCTTTTGTTTCCTTATCATAATTAACTTTCCATTCATCATACTTTGGTTTTACTTTTTCCTCGTGGTATTTCTTTGCTTCTTCCATTGCTTGTTCTTGTGTTCTTCGTTTTCCAATAGTAAAACTCTTAAACATCGTTTTACCTCCTTCTCTCCATTGAACTTTTACCATCGGCCTCTTTTCATTATTCTTCATCATAATACATCCTTTTGAAATCGTAAACCTGCGACTTGTCGCAGTTTTTTCAGTGTCGTCGTTTGTCATCCTGTATACGCTTTGAAAAGCGTAGCTTTGCAATGTGTCTTTATATATTAACGGTATTATTTTTAATATTAATATTCATTGCCATTTTGTCCCTGCGGGCCGGCCGGTGTGTGTCTCTGTGTGGCGGGTGGTATGTCGTGAAAAAGTGTGCCGAAGTGGCACCCTATACTACTGGTTTGGACATTTAAAGGACTTAGTTGGTCATGGTTGGGCTTGGGAAGTGAAGGAGGAAAATGTTGTTGTTCATGGCCATTGGGTTGAGTTTTAGACGGTGACGTTCAGTTTTATTATTTGCAAAGGTGTTCGGGCCAGATGGCATGTATGTTTTAGTGAGCAGCCTTCGTTTTTGGGCGACGGTTGGACGTTGAGCTTTCCCAGTGTTGCAGTCGGATAGTGGCATGGGACGTTAAGATATGAAGACTGGTTATTAAGCAGGGGGGAGTGTGGAAAAGTTGTTCATTTTGTTTTGTTTGTGCTTCGACGTGGCTCTTGTGTAGTCTGGGAAGCAGGAGGGCGGCTAGTCGTCGTTTGTTGTAGCAGTGGGGACGTAGGGGGAGACGGTCATAAGACATGCCTCGGAAATTGTCAGTTTTGTTTTTGTTCCTTTTGGGACGGGACAGTCGTTGTTCTTTCCTCTCTCCTCTCCTCTCCTCTCCTCTCCTCTCCTCTCCTCTCTCTCTCTCTCTCTCTCTCTCTCTCTCTCTCTCTCTCTGACTTGCTAGCGTAGGGCAAGGACCCTTGGACCCTTTTTGTATTGCTCAGTTCATTTTTTTTTTTTTTTTTTTTTTTTTTTGAGACTCGGTCTTCTCTCTTACATTATGTGATAAGAAGTTAGGGGGAGATATATGTTTGTGTGAGATCATACTTGTATGTCTGGTTTGGTTTCAACTTGGCTAACTGCAATTGTCGATTGCATTTATGTCGTAGTTGTTGCCAGTGTGAACATGGTCTGTGTTATTTCTATGTGTGGTGGAGGAGACATACTCAATATGTGAAGAAGTTTGTTTGTAGTGCTTATGTGTTGCTATATTGCCGAACTCCACTGGAGGTCGGACGTAGGATAGTTCACTTGCTCATTTCGTTTTATTTTTACTAGTTTGTTCGTTGTGCTTGTCAGCATCTCGTCCATTTACTTCCTTGTGTTCGTGACACTGTTGAACATACATTAATGTATTTGACGTTGACATATACATATATGTATCTTCATATTGCGTGTTGGTCATTTTCCGTGCGAATGGTATGGATTGCTCATCTATGCGATATTGCTGACGACATTCAAGACAAAAAAATGATGAGTTTTTTGGTTTTGGTTGAAATCTTAGTTTTGAATGAAAAATTCATTTTTGGTGAAAATTTAAGTTTTGTGTTAATTTTCATTTTTTGGCTGCCAGAATTCTGATTTTGTATAATATTAATATTATTAATATTAATATTACAACCAAAGACATTCAAGTGGAGACAAGAAGTTAGGTAAAAAGTTAATTTTTTCAAAAAAGTTAAATTTTTAAAAAAGTTTAAAGTTTAAAAAAAGTTATTTGTATAAAAAAAGATGTTTGCTTTTATCTTTTTCTACACATTTAACTTTTTTCTTACAATTAAACTTTTTTAATACTTAGAAATTTAACTTTTTTTTATAAGTTTAAGTTTTTTCAAAAAAAAAGTTATATTTTTATAACAATAACTTTTTCTATACGTGATTCTTTTTTACAATAAAAATCAATCCGGTCACTACAATAAAAATAAATCCGGTAAGATACAATTCAAAATCGAATTTATTACCCGACATAATATAAATTTATTTTATTTCACTTACATGCTTTTTTAGCTACAAAAAGCAAGCATTCTTAATTATTAAAAGTCGTTAGTGGAAAAAAATAGTTCACACATTAAAATGACACCTCACCTCAGCCGATGTCTCGTACGTAAACTACTGTACTATCAAATCAATAAAATTATTAAATAATCACTGGCTCAGGATAATATGAAAGTGCATATGTAATACCGGGCCACAAAAGGTAGATTAGTAGCATGTGCAAGAGAATATTGAAAAGAAAAGAAAGAAGAATCAAGAACTTGAGAAGGCAGGAAGAAGAAAAGAAGAAGGAAGAAGAAGGAAGAAGAAAGAAGAAGAAAGAAGAAAGAAAGAAGAAGGAAAGAAGGAAAGAAGGAAAGAAGAAGGAAGAAGGAAGGAAGAAGGAAGAAGAAGGAAGAAGGAAGAAGGGAGAAGAAGAAGAAGAAAGAAGAAAGAAGAAGAAGAAGGAGAAGAAAGAAGGAATGAAAGAAGGAAGGAGAGAAAGCCAAAGAGAGAGAGAGAGAGAGAGAGAGAAAAGAACTGACAAAGAAAAGAAAGGAAGGATTATTAAGTGTAAGGGCAATAGAAAAAGAAA
This sequence comes from Paulinella micropora, assembly GCA_019918135.1. Lineage (NCBI taxonomy): Eukaryota > Cercozoa > Imbricatea > Euglyphida > Paulinellidae > Paulinella > Paulinella micropora. The sequence continues at coordinate 125,829 of WBZZ01002123.1, forward strand.
AGAAAACAGAGGGAGAGAGAGAAGAGAAACAAAAGAAAAGAAAAGAGAGGGAGAGAGAGAGAAAAGAAACGAAAAAGAAAAGACAGAGGCAGAGAAAAAGAAAAAGTAAAAAAGAAACAAAAGAACAAAGAAAAGAAAAGAGAAAGGAAGGATTACCAAGTGTAAGGGCAAGAGAAAGAGAAAAGACAAGAAAGAGAGAAAAGAAAAAAGGCGGAAAGAAAAGAGAAAAAAGAAAGGAAAGAAAAGAAAGGAGAGAAAAGAAAAAAAAAGAAAAGAGAGAAGGATTACCAAGTGTAAGGGCAAGAGAAAGAGAAAAAGAAAAGAAAAAAAGGCGGAAAGAAGAGAAAAGAAAAGAGAGAGAGAGATCGAAAGAAAGAAAGAAAGAAAAAGAAAGAAAAGAAAGAGAAGAAAGAGAACAAAAGAAAATAAAAAAGAAAAAGGAAAGAAAATAAAAAAGAAAGAAAAGAGAGAAAAGAGAGAAAGAAAGAGAGAAAAGAAAGAAAGAAAGGAATGGGTACTGTAAAAAACGAGTACCTTTTGCGGAGAACAGGCTTGGGGCACGTCGAGAAGCGGCTGACACCTACATTTCAAAAACAACCTTAAAATTGCTTACCTGCAGGACGAGGTGATCCATCACCGCGAACCTCTGCCGCGCGCCCCACGATCGGTCTCATACAAAAAAGATAGAAAAAAACAATGCGTGAGCATACAAAACATCACAGAAGGCATGACAAGGCGGTTTGCAGGCAGCGTTTACCCTGATCGCTGAAGCGCCACAACTTGTCCATAAGGTGGCAGTTTGGGTGCTCATGAGGGGCCAGTTCAAATTGGTCATTTTCCGTGCGAATGGTATGGATTGCTCATCTATGCGATATTGCTGACGACATTCAAGACAAAAAAAATGATGAGTTTTTTGGTTTTGGTTGAAATCTTAGTTTTGAATGAAAAATTCATTTTTGGTGAAAATTTAAGTTTTGTGTTAATTTTCATTTTTTGGCTGCCAGAATTCTGATTTTGTATAATATTAATATTATTAATATTAATATTACAACCAAAGACATTCAAGTGGAGACAAGAAGTTAGGTAAAAAGTTAATTTTTTCAAAAAAGTTAAATTTTTAAAAAAGTTTAAAGTTTAAAAAAAGTTATTTGTATAAAAAAAGATGTTTGCTTTTATCTTTTTCTACACATTTAACTTTTTTCTTACAATTAAACTTTTTTAATACTTAGAAATTTAACTTTTTTTTATAAGTTTAAGTTTTTTCAAAAAAAAAGTTATATTTTTATAACAATAACTTTTTCTATACGTGATTCTTTTTTACAATAAAAATCAATCCGGTCACTACAATAAAAATAAATCCGGTAAGATACAATTCAAAATCGAATTTATTACCCGACATAATATAAATTTATTTTATTTCACTTACATGCTTTTTTAGCTACAAAAAGCAAGCATTCTTAATTATTAAAAGTCGTTAGTGGAAAAAAATAGTTCACACATTAAAATGACACCTCACCTCAGCCGATGTCTCGTACGTAAACTACTGTACTATCAAATCAATAAAATTATTAAATAATCACTGGCTCAGGATAATATGAAAGTGCATATGTAATACCGGGCCACAAAAGGTAGATTAGTAGCATGTGCAAGAGAATATTGAAAAGAAAAGAAAGAAGAATCAAGAACTTGAGAAGGCAGGAAGAAGAAAAGAAGAAGGAAGAAGAAGGAAGAAGAAAGAAGAAGAAAGAAGAAAGAAAGAAGAAGGAAAGAAGGAAAGAAGGAAAGAAGAAGGAAGAAGGAAGGAAGAAGGAAGAAGAAGGAAGAAGGAAGAAGGGAGAAGAAGAAGAAGAAAGAAGAAAGAAGAAGAAGAAGGAGAAGAAAGAAGGAATGAAAGAAGGAAGGAGAGAAAGCCAAAGAGAGAGAGAGAGAGAGAGAGAGAGAAAAGAACTGACAAAGAAAAGAAAGGAAGGATTATTAAGTGTAAGGGCAATAGAAAAAGAAAAGAAAACAGAGGGAGAGAGAGAAGAGAAACAAAAGAAAAGAAAAGAGAGGGAGAGAGAGAGAAAAGAAACGAAAAAGAAAAGACAGAGGCAGAGAAAAAGAAAAAGTAAAAAAGAAACAAAAGAACAAAGAAAAGAAAAGAGAAAGGAAGGATTACCAAGTGTAAGGGCAAGAGAAAGAGAAAAGACAAGAAAGAGAGAAAAGAAAAAAGGCGGAAAGAAAAGAGAAAAAAGAAAGGAAAGAAAAGAAAGGAGAGAAAAGAAAAAAAAAGAAAAGAGAGAAGGATTACCAAGTGTAAGGGCAAGAGAAAGAGAAAAAGAAAAGAAAAAAAGGCGGAAAGAAGAGAAAAGAAAAGAGAGAAAGAGATCGAAAGAAAGAAAGAAAGAAAAAGAAAGAAAAGAAAGAGAAGAAAGAGAACAAAAGAAAATAAAAAAGAAAAAGGAAAGAAAATAAAAAAGAAAGAAAAGAGAGAAAAGAGAGAAAGAAAGAGAGAAAAGAAAGAAAGAAAGGAATGGGTACTGTAAAAAACGAGTACCTTTTGCGGAGAACAGGCTTGGGGCACGTCGAGAAGCGGCTGACACCTACATTTCAAAAACAACCTTAAAATTGCTTACCTGCAGGACGAGGTGATCCATCACCGCGAACCTCTGCCGCGCGCCCCACGATCGGTCTCATACAAAAAAGATAGAAAAAAACAATGCGTGAGCATACAAAACATCACAGAAGGCATGACAAGGCGGTTTGCAGGCAGCGTTTACCCTGATCGCTGAAGCGCCACAACTTGTCCATAAGGTGGCAGTTTGGGTGCTCATGAGGGGCCAGTTCAAACAGGAAGCACGCAGCTGTCCGGCCAAAAATCTAAAACTTCGATGCTCCTTGGGGGCACCACTCACCGATCTTTCCTGGACCTGCTGCCTTTTTTGTAAACAGATTTTTGGCCGGACAGCTGCGTGCTTCCTGTTTGTGGGTGCAAAAATTCAAACTGGCCAAGGGAGTGCTCAAGGAGTCCTTGGTCGGTGTTTGTTCTTGCTCTCACAGTGCTCTCTTCACCATGTTGTGTGTCACAGGTACGTCGACATCTCATCAGATTCAATAAGAGGTCTTTTCGGCTTTCTTTCTTTCTTTTCTCTCTTTTCTCTCTTCTTTTCTTTTCTTTGTTCTTTTCTCTCCTTTCTTTCTTTCCTTTCTTTTCTCTCTTTTTCTTTTCTATCATTCTCGTATACTCTCTCTCTCTCTCTCTCTCTCTCTCTCTCTCACACACACACACACACAAAGTCTCTCTCTGTCTCGTCTGCTTACTTGCTTCTTTGAATTTCATCCTTTTCAGCTGCGGTCAGTAGCTGCTCAGTACGAACATTGTATTCCATAACTGAGGCGTGACTCGCCTCCTGATATTAAATGTCAAATCATCTGATTGCTAACTCATATTAATATTATATTGGCTCATCTTCTATGTTTTTAATGTTAATTAGTAGTATTAACAACTAAATCAAGTTTTTCATTAATAAATTATTAATAATATTAAGTTAACAACCATCTTGAAGTTCCAAACAAAATTGAAAATTTCATTCAAAACTGAAAAAATGCATGAAAACCAAGATTTCAACGAAAACAGAAAAACTGACTCAAAAATGAAAAACTCTTTTTTTTTTGTCTTGAATGTCGTCAGCAATATTAACAGTGATGTTGATGTGCTTATTGCTTAACGTTTGTTTAAGGTGTTGCTGTTTGAGTTGTGACCATATTTTATTAATTAACTTGTTTGGCTGCCGGTTGTTTGGCTTTATGATATTTACTATGTTGGCTCATATCGGCCGCTATTCCTAAATAGGGGGAGCAATGGACAATTTTATTAATTAATATAGTATTTAGTCATATCGGCCTATACATGTTTTACATAGTTATTACTATGATAGTTCTGGTACTGGTGGCAGTCAGTTCCTTCATAGGACTGATCATTGCTGTAATGCCCCCAACGATAGCTCGTACAAAGTCGGTAATACAACCAAACACAGTCCTCAAAAGATGAGAATGATGTCTCGTTATATTGTCTGTGTGCCTGCTGATGCCGGGCGGCATCCTCTGATGCCGGCCGGCATCACTTGTTAGTGACCGGTTTTCAAAAAATTCTTCCGAGGCAACCGGTGCTGACTTTGTAAAATAAACTCTAGAAGAGTAAAGGAAAAGTGTCTAGAAATCGACGGGTAAAATTTCTGCTCAGTCCTTTGAGTAGAAGTTATTTAGTTAATTCGACAAGTGCCGACCCTCAGATTGGCTTTTTTCCACGTGAAGTCGTCATGAGCAAAAAAGATGGAGGTGGGCAGCACCCTTACGATCGCTGTTTGGAAGTTTGGCAGGGCCTGGGCCAAAAAAAAATTGGTGATCCCACTTACAGTGACATTGGTGCTTTGGGGACACTGAAAAAAAAAAAAGAATCCAAGAAAGAGAAAGCATTGGTTACCATGCGTTTTGATGGGAAGGATTATTATGTGTTTGAGAAGAACTGCAAACCATGCCCCTTGCAGGCAGGGGGGTTTTATAAGTTCATAAATGGTGACGGAGAAGAGGTGGAGATGGAGGTTTCAGAGGACGAAGAGGAGGAGCAGGAGGAGCAGGAGCAGGAGCAGAAGGAGGATGAGAAGGAGCAGAAGGTGGAGGAGGAAAACGACGATGATGAGGAGGGGTGACGACGAAGGCCCTCCTGTTTACAATCCCAGCCCCTACACACCCCTACAGGCTACACACCCCTACAGGTAGCTGATGAGAAAGCAAAACTCACATCTAAGGGATTCGACTGGGTCTTGGGTCCTCAGACCGTGGACCCGAGCAGCGATCGAGCTCGCCATAAGGCGAGGTCGACGATGGATCAAAAATTCGACATCGACCCCACCCTGTACGTACTCCCCTTTCTCCCTCTGTTGACTCCCCTTTATCTATTCCAGAAGCATTACAACTCCTCAAGAGTTCCTCTTTCTGTTCCTCCCTTTTTTTTTTACTTATGTTATGAACTTGCAGAGAGATTCAAGAGAGAAGATAAATTTTCGAGTCTTGCTTTTGATGCTGCTTTTTTCTCAATCATGGTGTCCACTTTGCTACCATTTTTTGCGCCATTTGTAATTTTTTTATTTATTTTTTTTCCTGTATCATCTGCAGACACTTTATGCATTTTTTCCCGACTGAGATGTTGCCAAGTATACTCAACCTCACTTCCGTGGAGCTCTGCAAAGATCCAACCCCCCGTATGAGGTCCCCCCTTACAGAGGAGGAGTTTTGGGTGTTTTTAGGCCTCTTAATTCGTATATCATTAGCAGATAGGGGCCGCAGGAGGTGTCACTGGGGTAAGGTAAGTGAAGTGGGCACAGACGGCCTGCCGGGGGACGACTTTGGTAAGTATATGGCCCTCAATGGCTTCGATGCTATTTTAAGGTGTTTGACCCTTGGCCCCCCCTCATCAGACACTGACCCTTTTCTCCCCGTTCGTGCTTTTGCTGAGGCAGTTGGCAAGAAGGCAGAGCAATCCATAGTGCCAGGACTTATTATTACTGCTGATGAAAGCATGGGTCAGTATACAGGAGATCAAATGCCTGGCGAAATGGTGGTCCCCAGGAAGCCGATCCCTGTTGGGAGGGAATATAATACAGCTTGTGACGTGCAATCGGGCATCTGTATAGCCATGGAGATGGTTGAGGGGCAAGTGAGAGATCGACAAAAAGAGTTTGCGGCTGCTCTGGGGGTTACTACTGCAACTACGCTTAAGTTAACGAAGCCGTGGTGGGGAACGGGCCGCATCTTTGTAGGTGATTCGTGGTTTGCCTCTGTCAAAACAGCCATCGAGATGAAGAAAGGGGATGTGATTTTGTGGGCATGGTTAAGACTGCGCACGCAGGGTTTCCAGTGAGGTTACTTCATAGCTCAAGGGGCGGGGCCAAGGGGGATTTAGCCTCAGCTACATGCGAAAAGGATGGGATTAAGCTGCTCGCAGTCAACCAGAACGATCATAATCAGCAGCAGATTATAGCTACTTGCTCTACTACTTTGGAGGGTAAACCTCGGAATGCGCGTTTTTCTCAGTCACTGCCGCAAGTCCCGCGCTGCCAGGCCGTAGCTTTGTATTATTCAGCTTTTAACGCTGTCGATATGTTCAATGCCGCTCGCCACGGGTCCAATGCTCTCAACCTCTCTATTGCTACCCATGATTGGGCTAAGTTAGATTTTTTCATTTTGATTGACTTCATTCTCACCAACGCGTGCAGACATTATCTCAAATTTTCTGTCACTGTTTTGGCCAACCTTAATCTCATGAAAGGTGATGGCAGGCCGGGGTATTTCAAATCCTTGGTTGCGAAAGGGCTGTTAAGGAAGGTCAATGAGGCTGAAATAGATGCTATTCTTGCCCCCCCCCCCCCCCCCCGTGTGGTAGAAGGTAGCGTCGACCCCAACCCACCCTCATGCATGCTTCTGTCCAGGTATCCAATGACCGTTCAGGGAGATAAAGTTAAGAAGAAGGTGGAGGCAGGTGACGCCTTCCCTGGTAGTTTAGAGCGTGCGAAGAGACGTAGATGCCGTGTGTGCCTGTATGCGTACGCAGAGAGTAAGGTGAATTTTACCGAGTATTACTGCGCGACCTGTGGACCAAACATGCCTCTATGTAACTCTAAAGGACGTACGTGTCACGCCTGGCATAAACAGCACGGCAAGCCCCTCTCCAAGAAGCGCAAACGCGCTTAGATACCCTCTCAAAGACAGTGATGCCACGCGGCATCAGCCTAAAAATGACTATGACTCAAGTGTGAGTCGGACACTGTTAGAGGTTAGATTTTAATAAGTATAATAAATTTTCATTGATTTTGATACCGGAAATCAATGTTTAATATTAATATTGAAAACAAATTTAAAAAAAATATTTTTTACTGACTTGAAAGAGCTTGAAATATTGATGCCGGCCGGCATTCAGGCACAGCCACATAAACAATATTAGCTCAGTGAAGCCAAAAAAGGAAAACGGCAACAGACCAGGAATAAAATGGCATCAGGTCCAATCCGGACAAATAATACTGAAAAATAAGCTGGTGCACCTGTCACCAGGAAAAGGTACTTTTTACCGGCTATCCGGGGGTGATGCCTACAGTACCCCCTCCCGATTTTATGACGGAAATAGCATTTTCGTCATACACCTTTTGATTTCTTTCTGCAAATAGTATGCGCTATGGAGTCATGCCACACAGCGCATCGACCCACGGATAGACGCTAAAAGACGATAAATATATCCTCCTACGGCACGTCAAAGCGGATTCTCTAGCCGGTCTTATAAATTTTGAACTCCTTCTCCTCAATCTCTCTCTCTCTCTCTCTCTCTCTCTCTCTCTTTCTCTCTCTCTCTCTTTTCTTTTTCCGGCAGTATGTCAAGAACAAACGTACTATTAATAAAAAGTACAAGCAACGTGGTGCTGTAGTACGATTCCCCCTTTGATCTCCTTCTTCTTCTTATCATTATCATTATTATTATTATTATTATTATTATTATTATTATTATTATTATTATTATTATTCGGAATAACCTCGGCTTAGTGCAGTCTTGCCCTCAGGAGCTCCATCGGTGGCCCCGATCATCAGGCGAGAGACTGACACGGGGGGGTGGAGGACCTCGAACAAGGGTATTGGAGGCTTATGTCCGTTGAGGATATGCCATTAGCTGCATCAGTACGCCTCAGATATAGTATTATTATTATTATTATTTCGATTCCCGTCGGTGCCACCAGTATTTTCATTGAACATACCGGTCTATTTCTGGACCAGTATTTTCATTGAACATACCGGCCCGTCTGGAAGTGTTGGAACTGCCCTTGCGGGGGTGTCATTAGAGCTTATCGTCAATTCTTCGTACTCCCCTCACGGGTGAGACGATGGAGGCGCATGTGCAGAAATGCATCAGCCATTGACAGAGAAGCACTATTATTATTATTATTATTATTATTATTATTATTATTATTATTATTATTATTATTATTATTATTATTATTATTATTAGGGAGTACATAGGCCATCGGTCCTTTCCATGGGCTGATTGGTATAAAGCTCCTAGAGTAATGTTCTATGCCGTCACTTCCTTTATTCCACCGATTGGTGTGGAGACTTTCCTTATGGAATGGAGGACTGGATGCACATGGCCTTTTGGCTCAGCAATTGGCAGGAGATACACTATTATTATTATTATTATTATTATTATTATTATTATTATTATTATTATTATTATTATTATTATTATTATTATTATTATTATTATTATGGACACCGTGATAGCCCAGTGGTCAAGTTCTACCATCTGGGCCTGTCGCCAGTTCGATTCCCGTCGGTGCCACCAGTATTTTCATTGAACATATCGGTCTATTTCTGGACCAGTATTTTCATTGAACATACCGGCCCGTCTGGAAGTGTTGGAACTGCCCTTGCGGGGGTGTCATTAGAGCTTATCGTCAATTCTTCGTACTCCCCTCACGGGTGAGACGATGGAGGCGCATGTGCAGAAATGCATCAGCCATTGACAGAGAAGCACTATTATTATTATTATTATTATTATTACTATTATTATTATTATTATTATTATTATTATTATTATTATTATTATTATTATTATTATTATTATTATTATTATTATTATTATTATTATTATTATTATTATTATTATTATTATTATTATTATTATTATTATTTCGGACACCGTGATAGCCCAGTGGTCAAGTTCTACCATCTGGGCCCTGTCGCCAGTTCGATTCCCGTCGGTGCCACCAGTATTTTCATTGAACATACCGGTCCGTCTGGAAGTGTTGGAACTGCCCGTGCGGGGGTGTCATTAGAGCCTATCGTCAATTCCTCGTACTCCCCTCACGGGTGAGACGATGGAGGCGCATGTGCAGATTTGCATCAGCCATTGACAGAGAAGCACTATTATTATTATTATTATTATTATTATTATTATTATTATTATTGTTATTGTTATTATTATTATTATTATTATTATTATTATTATTATTATTATTATTATTATTATTATTATTATTATTATTATTATTGTTATTATTATTATTATGGAGGGGTGCACAGTATGGCACCCCGCGGGAAGAGGAGGTGGTTGGGCCTCTTCCCACTGGTTTCGAGGCTATGTCGTTGTGTTGGCTCCGAGGCTATGTTGTTGTGTTGGTTCCGAGGCTATGTTGTTGTGTTGGTTCCGAGGCTATGTTGTTGTGTTGGTTCCGAGGCTCTGTTGTTGTGTGGGTTCCGAGGCTATGTCGATGTGGGTTCCGAGGCTATGTTGTGTTGGTTCCGAGGCCATGTCGTTGTGTTGTTTTTTATAAGACATACACCACGTGGGATCAAAGGGGTATTTACATTCCGCGATCTAGGGGTGGTGACGGGTTTCGAGGCGTCCCAGATACTTACCACAAAACGTCCTCATGCGCTGGCAGACCGCATGAAATGTTTGCTACCCCTGTGAGTACCTCCATGCGAGACCTACCCAGTCTCGTGGAGCTCTCACGCGGGGAAGATCAATCATTTGTAGTTGATTTCCTGCAAGGTACCCGACACTGTGCGGGTAGTAGGGACTTCCTTTTGGGGCCTTCTATGCAGGATGGTTAGAGTCACTCTTCCCTCCCCAACATACTCACTGCAGTCCCTGTTAGGTCGAGGGATGGAGGCGCATGGCCCTCGGGCTCAGCCATGACAGATCAATATATATTATTATTATTATTATTATTATTATTATTATTATTATTATTATTATTATTGGACACCGTGATAGCCCAGTGGTCAAGTTCTACCATCTGGGCCCTGTCGCCAGTTCGATTCCCGTCGGTGCCACCAGTATTTTCATTGAACATACCGGTCTATTTCTGGACCAGTATTTTCATTGAACATACCGGCCCGTCTGGAAGTGTTGGAACTGCCCTTGCGGGGGTGTCATTAGAGCTTATCGTCAATTCTTCGTACTCCCCTCACGGGTGAGACGATGGAGGCGCATGTGCAGAAATGCATCAGCCATTGACAGAGAAGCACTATTATTATTATTATTATTATTATTATTATTATTATTATTATTATTATTATTCACAGGGAGATCGTAAGTACATTGTCTTTTTTAATGACATACCCTTGTATAAGGCGGATATTCTATGATATAGTATTAGGGGGCCAGTCCTAATAACTATATCCGAAGTCGAGGTGTATGTACCCGACCCTGCGATATACCGACACAAGTAGAGATTGACCGTGCTCAGGTACGACAGTATATAATCTATCGTAAAAAATAATTTAATGAAAGTTTCAGAGAACATTTCATTTTCGAGAACATCATCCCAGGACTTGGAAAGGGTCATACCCTGGAACACCATCGCTCAATACACTAGCGATCCCCGTATACGGTGTAGTATCATCGTCGATCGACCTTTCGCACTCGTATGTTGCGATCGAATGCCAAGTTACATCACTGAGTCTTTTTAATATTCATATTGATAACTGATGATGCATGATCAAATCATGATACGCCGTGGGCAATCAACCAGTTTGTTTGAGACGCATAAAGAAAAATAATTTCTTTGTCACTGCCTTCGTCGTCTGGCGCGGATTTCTTTGCCTGGTGGAGGACCACCAACAAAAGTCAGATCGAACTTTGACTGTTCGAGAATGTCCCAGATCTTATTAGGGATTCCGCCCAACGATAATTCAAAAGGGACATCAAGCACTCCTCTTGGCAGTGTCTGAATGGTCCACGCAGTGTAATCCTTGTCTCTGGGAGTAATTGTATCATCCCATGTCTCGAGACTTTTTGCGTCTTTATATACTGGCAGATAATGTCTTGCCTTTGGATCCTCAACCGGGTCCATACTTCTCCAGAACTGGAGTATCGGTTGTACTATCTTTGCGGCTGATGATATTTTGAGTGTCCGTGTGACACGCATCTGTCGTGGGACTGCCACGACCCGCATCAAGTATAAGTCTGAGAGAGTGTCATCAGCGACATGTTGTTCCGCTGGTCTCATCAGATAGAAAGCATCTTTCACCCATGCGATGGTTGCTATCGCATCACCTTCCTTCCATCGCTCATGTACAATCTCATCGTTGCCCGCGTTTGGGTCAGTGTCAGTCCCCTCCTCCTCCTGGTGGACATCCTTTGATCTCATCGACCTCATCGCCATCCTCGGTTGGTCGTTGATAAGATCATTCCGCACTCTCCTTAGCTGCGCCTCTGTGATCTTCTCCTTCTTTCCGCTATGCTCTCGCGGAGACTTAGACTGAGTCCCCACCGCGCTTATGCGGTCAGTCTTCTCCTTACTGTCCACCTCACTCTCCTCCTTCTCAGCTATCGGTGCCCGATAAGCATCGTCTTGGTCTATGCCAGCCTCCTTGTGGATGGGCGGCACCTCTTTGAAATCGTCCTTCATCCGTTTTAACGCCTCCTCAACGGATTCATCTTCCAGTAAGAAGGGATCATACTTAATCAGCCTTCTTACATTCACAATTTGCACCTTCCCTCTACCCCTGATCTTGTAGTTCAGAGGTCCCGTCTGTTCCATAATCTGATAAGGTCCTTTCCAGTGAGTGAACAGCTTAGAGCTGACTCCCTTCGGGACTTGAGGATGGTACAACAGTACAATATCCCCAACCTGAAACTTGATCTGATCCAAGTGCGCTTGTCGCACCCCTTCAGCATCAGTCTTTCGGCGCTCCGCCTCTCTATGCGCCCTGACTATTTGTTCCGCCTCCATCTTCACTCTAAGTCTCATGCCAAACAACTCATCCGCATCCGCCCAAGTGTCTTTTGGGTGAAGGAGCGAAGTCGGGATATCAGGCTCACGCCCATATACTAACTGATATGGCGAGATTGAGCTCTTCGAGCCTCCTAACGCCGTAGAGGGTAGACAGTTCATTGCAAACGCAAATGATGGTGCTGCCTCGACCCATGCTCTTTGATTCTCCTTCTTCGTGCAATACATCTTTAGCGAGGCTTTGAGGGGTCTGTGTACCCGCTCGATTTTCCCATTTGCTCGCGGGTTATAGGCAGTAACATATTGCCAGTTCATCCCGTAATACTTAGATAGTTTGTCGATGACCTCGTTATTAAAGTCCGAGCCTCGATCACAACATATCTTTCTTGGTACTCCGATCTGTGAGATGATCCTATCGATCAGCGCCTCGGCCGTCGTCTTGCCGGTAACGTCTTTGACAGGGATGATCCACACATAGTTGGTGGCTCTGTCAATAGCCGTAAGGAGGTATTTGTAACCATCCTTCGATTCTGGGAAAGGTCCCACATGATCAATGTGTATAAACTCAAACATCCCCGCATGAAGAGGAAATTCGCCAATCAGGCCAAAATTTTCCTTCAGTGGTGTTTTGTTTATCTTGCACGGGATGCATGCATCCACCGCCTGATCTATCTCCTCCTTCATCTTCTTCCACCAGAATCGCCTCGCTACGAACATGTGAGTTCGTTGTCGACCCGGATGCGCCAAAAGTGGGCAATTGTGGGCTGCGACAAATATAAATCGTCTCAGACTCTCCGGTACCCAAAGGGTCCATTTGTCTGGCTGTGACGCATAGCGACCGTGAAGGCCCTTGTACCACAGTAGACCATCTCTCCATCCCATCTCCTTCATCTGATCTTTGATCGCTTTCGTCATCCGTAGCTCATCCGGGTTCTGATATAACTGTATCAGTTCTTTAAACTCCGGATCTTGAGCCTGTTGTTGCCTCCATGCGGTAGGCGAGGCTATATGGATAGTACCATCTTCTAGCCGTACCCCGATTCTTTCCGGGTCATCGTCTAGGTCACTTCTCCGCTCTTGAGGAGGCTCCGCATAAACTTCCTGCGTCTCCTCTTCCTCTCTTATGTTCGCCTTCGCATTCTCATATACCTCATAGGACCACTCAGCGTCCTCCTGGGTATGTAGCTCACAACATATCCCGTGATCCGGGCCTTGTGGACTGTACCGTAGACCTGTGCGGTCATATCGGACTCCACTCGCCATCTCCATCGCCTCAATGTGGCTGACCTCATACACCTTGTCAGTGGACAAGTCTTCCATCTCCACCGTGGACACCAACGCCGATACTTCTGAGTTAAACTCTAGCCTAGAGAGGCTATCAGTGACCACATTTCGCTTTCCCGGTAGATGGACCATTGTAAAATCGAAACAAGACAAGAACGCTTGCCACCGCGCCAGCCGTCCCGTCGGTTCATGATTCATCAACCATAACAGGTTATGATGATCAGTTCTGACAGTAAATTGAGGTCCTCCCCACAAATACTCTCTGAGCCTCTTGAGGGCCCATACTACCGCCAACGCCTCTCTTTGCCTTGTGCAATAGTTTCTCTCCGCCGCACACAACTTCCTACTAATAAACATGATTGGGCGTAATTTCTTCTCCTCATCCTCTTGTTGTAATACAGCCCCAATCGCAAACTTAGATGCGTCTGTATCGACTACGAATTGTTTCGTAAAGTCGGGCATCGTTAACACCAGTCCTCCGTCTTTCGGGTCTTTGTAAATAAGATCTTTGAGCGCATGAAACGCTTGCAAAGCCTCTTCGTCCCACTTCTCAAAGTTTCCAAAATCTATCATTTTCTCCAACTTAGCCCGTGTTGCACCCCAATCGGGTATAAACTGGCTATAGTATTGCGCCATCGCAAGGAATAAGTGCAATTCAGTGCGGTTCTTCGGTATCGGTCGATTCATAATCTCCTCCCTCTTCTCTTTGGATATCGAGACTCGATTATGGGAGATCTCGTACCCTAAGTATGTCACATTCGTCTTGGCAAGTTGACACTTCTTTAGATTGCACTTTAGGCCAAAAGCTCCTATGCGCCTGAATATATCGGACAAATGATCGATATGCTCCTCCATTGTGTTAGAGTATACGATAATGTCATCGATATAGCAAAATGCATATTCTCCCGCCTGCTGTCCCCGCCTTCTCATAAAGCCTCCGTCAGACAAATCATCGTACTGACTGCTCAACATCTTCTGCATCGCCTTCTGGAAAAGTCCCGGGGCTTGCTTGAGGCCCATCGGAAGCACTTTCCATTGGTATATTTCCATACCCACCACAAACGCCGTCAGCCATCTGGACTTTTCCTCCAGTGGTATCTGCCAGAAGCCATTCTTAAGGTCAATGACCGAATAGAATTTTGCATTCCGCAGTACTCTCCTTCCTTCTTCTAATGTCGGGAGAGGATTTCACTCTTCCTCCCGCACCTTGTTAACACGAGCATAGTTAACTGTCAGGCGCCATTCTCCTCCTGGCTTCGGCACTATTCTCGGTTGTGAGACTATTGGAGATGTTGATCTCTCAATAAAGTCCTCATTGAGCAGCTGTCTTGCTAGCTCCTCCGCTATCTTCGCCTCATGTATACTCAAATTCGCCCTTCGTGGTGCCGGTGACGGCTCCGCACCCGGTATTTTGTAAATAACCACAGTGAAATCTTCAGGCTTGACACCACCTGTATGTGGAGGGTCAAAAATTTCCTTGTTCGCCTCTAATTTGGCTTTTAAAAGCTCCTTCTCCTTCTCCGTGCCTACTCCTTCTTCCAATATTTTCCGCGCCGCCGCTTGAAAATCTTCATCAGACATCTGCTTATGTTGCTTGGGTTCTCTGTCCTCCTCCAAGCCTAAGTCCTCTTCCGAGACATCATCTAGGCCCGTCTTTTCATACGTGACCGTGTCCGGCTCATCATCTTTACCGAGCTCCACCAGCATGTCAATGAGTCTCGCGTATTGCAAAGGAGCTTTACGGGTGTAAAACCATCAAAGCATGTGAATGCTTGAGGAATCAATTTCAACTTGTCGAGGTCTCTGAGCTTCCGCTTGTATGCACTGCTCTGCTCACGAGTTCCCATTCGACAAGCCACCACTAGCTGTTGCTTGCGAGAGGGTACCGGTATAGGATGATCAATAAGCCGGTCCCTTATTTCCTGCGCCCATATCGCCTTCTCATTATATGGCAGGATAATAGTATACGGCTTATTATTTTCAAATAAAGTCCGTAAGCATTTCTTCACTTCAGACAGTGAACGCGGCCACGTGGGCTCGTCACCCCAGAAATCAGTAATAAAACTTTTAATAGTTTCTGGTGGAGTATCCGGGATTCGCCCCGTTCTCCTTGGTACAAACGCCTCCCTTTTTCTTCTCCTACTTTCGCATGGAAACAGTATCCGTTAGTAATATGGACATCTGTTCCTACTCCTTCCGCGAATCTCGCCAACGACGGGCTTCTTTGTGCGACACATATAATCTCCTCCTTTCGCTTCTCGATTAAGTCATCAATAGACTTTTTGTCCCAATGGCATGTCGGAACTGTGACAGTGCACACTTGGGATTCCCAATTGTCGGTCCAGGACAGCTCATCCGGTCTTACGACATGGGGGTGAACGTACACCTCAAGTGCCTCATGTGCATGGTCATCTTTTTGTGATCAGTCGCTAGACTCAGCTCATAAGCCTCATAAGAGTCAGTAGCGTTAAAGGGATCAGTATCGTTCTCTTCTCCTCTTTTTACTCCATATGTCACTCTCCGTGCGGCGCAATCAATCACAGCCCCCATCGTAGCCAATTGGCTCTTTTGTCTCTCCCTTTCCTCCTTCTTCTCCTTCATCCTCTCCACATAGGCAATGATCGCCTGTCGTAACTCCTCATCATCACACATATTGGCGTACCAACCTTCGTTCGCCTTGGCAATCTGAAGCATATTGAAAAGGCCCGGTTCCTTGCCTTCCGTCCTGCTGAGAAAATTTTGCCCTTGCTGTTGGGTTCTTCATATCATGATTGAAAGAGCAGTCTCTGTGCCTTACCCTGCAAGCCCGCGGACCACCTCCAGCATGCGGTCTTCAGGTCTGGCTCTCTCTGTCTCTTCCAACCGGCAACTCTGTTTGTGTACGTGGCTTGTGCGCCAACAGGTACACCGCCTGCCTGTGCCGTATGTGCCTCCGTGAGCGAGTCCATGTTTGAGCATGCACTCATCACTTCTTGAAACAGTGCTGACGGAGCAACGCTTTGAACCGTATTTTCGAACACGTGTGTCTCGAGGAAGTTCTTGGACTTCACTGAGCT
Organism: Paulinella micropora; assembly: GCA_019918135.1. NCBI lineage: Eukaryota > Cercozoa > Imbricatea > Euglyphida > Paulinellidae > Paulinella > Paulinella micropora. Next base: position 141,931 of record WBZZ01002123.1, read on the forward strand.
AAACGTCGAGCATTGTTGTATGAGCTGAGTAAGCTTACTCTGGTTAACTGTGTGTAACGCCGAGAAGAAATAGAGAATGATCGACTTGCGGCCATAGAATAGCCCATAGGAGGAAACTACCTCCGTAAGGGTCGCCGCCAAGCCAACAGCACTCCTCAACCTCATCGCCACTGTCTCAAAGATTTCAAATCCTATGAGAGTACCAGTGCAGAGATGCTGGTATCCATGAGATTGAAAATATGAAATGAGTGTGGCCACCGCCAGTTCACACTGAGCGTCTAGGCCTGTTGCATTGTTTCTCTTAATCTCCTCCTTCTTTCTCAAAAACTTGTACTGTGTCAGATCGAATCCCTCCGAGACTAGAGATTGGTCAAAAACAGTAACAAGGGCCTCGTATTCCTGCGTTTCGTCGCAAGGAAAAGCCTTCATGCAGGCATTGATCTCTTTGAGCTTGCTCAAAAGCGAAGCATCAGAGTCTTTGTCTGAGCTCGTCTTGGCATATAGCATGAGACTTGCCACTCCTCCTTTCTTCCCCTTGAAGGCATTTATGATGTTCTGTCTGTCATTCTTCTCCGTGTTTGTGACCACCATCGTAGTTGAGCCCGGGGTTCTAGGGGCTGGTGGGGCAGGAGCTGGTGGGGGAAAATATGTCGGAGGGTGTGTCTTTGCACCACTCACTTTTGCTTTCATTCTTTCCAGTCTCATCGTCTTCTCGAACTCCGCCTTCTCTTTCGCCTTCTTCTTCTCAGATATCACCAGCTTTTGAGCATGAGTGATAAAGGCCACCAATTCAGAAGCAGATCTGAGAAAATTATATTTCTCCACATATTGGTCAACACCTGCTTTGTTGACGACCGGTGGTGCGTTACTAAGTGATTTAAGGACAGAGTGATCCTTGGTAGGAATCCATCTCTTCCATGCCTCCTTATGCAGTAACGCACCCATCAACAGTCTGATTTTGGTCAGAACTCTGTCGGTCTTCTCTAACTCATCAATCACAGGATGAGTTTCTCCTGCTGCCTTAATGCTTTTTTCCATCTCTGCCTTCCCCTCCTCCAAGGCCTTTATTTCCATTGTAAAAAAATGAAATATGCCACTCGAGTTTTTCGAACCCAGATTGGTCTTCATTTTTGTTACATCGACTGCCTCCTGACCAGTCGCGAGGAATCTGGCCGTTGCTCTTGGGTTTGTGTACTGGAGGTAACCCTCACATCGTGGGCCGTATGAACGTTCCCAAATCAGGGTTTGAGTGTACACCCCAAAGATAGCATCGAGTAATTCAAGGTGGGTGTGTGTGTCCCCAAACTTGATATGCTACGAACTTGCTCAAGTGCACTCACGCCCGACCATCAGGTCAACCCTACCTCCAACGAGAAGAGCGGAAATGTATGAAGAAGCTCCGCCGCGTGCTTACTACGCTTCCCGTCCTGGCCAAGTATGAGTCTTCTCACCATCTTTGCCTTCGGACGGATGCTAGCCAAATAGGCATCGGAGGTGCCCTTCACACTGGCCCTGACCGCGACGCCCTGGTCATCCAATACTTTTCTTTCAAGTTCACAGACACGCAAACCCGCTGGGCGACCTACGTGCGAGAAGCCTACGGCGTTATTTACGGAGTTCAACAGTGCCGCTACTACATTGATGCCAGCGACCACGAACTCACTATCGTCACCGATCACCGGCCACTCTTGTGGTTATGGCACTCTCGCAGCCCCATGGTCGTCGGATGGATTTTGGAAAATCTCCAGACGATCCGCTTTAAGGTCGAATACCTCCCCGGTAAACAAAACCTCCTTCCGGATGGATTGTCCCGTGTCCCCTGCATAAGCCCAGGCGTCCCGACTCTCATCGGTGAAGCCGAAGCCACCCTAGCAACCATTCCATTACCCAGAGCAGGCTCTACTCTCTGGCTCGCCGTCGAAGGCACAAATGCCGCCTTGGAAACGAAACTCAAGTCTCTCTCCTGCCACATCATCCGCGCTGGCCCAACGCTACGAAGCATTCAAGCCCCGTGGGACCTAGCTATTGTCATTCCCTCCGCTGAACGCTCTCCGGCCGTCGCACGTGACATGCTTCGTAAGCCATTTGCCCTGCTCATGCCGCAAGGCCTCGTCCACTGCGTCCCGGACGATACACTCCCACAGGAGGCCGTCGAGACGTGTCGTAAGATTTTATTTCTTGACGACAACTTAGTGCTAGTCTTTGACCTCGGCATGGAACAACATTATATATACCCTTTTGTTGCTACTTCGCACGCTCCCCGCGTCACGCGCCAACAAATCATGGACGCACAACGACAAGACACCCTCACAGCCCCTCTCTGGACCGATGACGTCTCTACCGTCTCCGCCGGATCAACAGAATTGACTCTTCGTCAGGGCCTTGCCGTCCTCGCCGACGCCAAACAGTCAACACTGAAGATCTACGTTCCAGAAGAGCTGCGCCGCCCGCTGATCAACTACGCCCACTTGATGCAGAACCACGCCAAAACGCCGACACTCGTCCCCTTCATCAAGGAGCGCTACATTTGGTTCCGTACTGACGGCACGGATATTATGCACGCTGATGTCCTCGCCGCCCGCCGCAACTGCCACTTTTGCCAACTGGTCCACGCCCGCCTCACCCTCAACCACGGCCGCTACTCTTCGCTGAAGTGGAGCAGTCAAGGTCAAGGCATCGGCATCGATCATATGCACGTCGGCATTCCGGGCGTTGTTTTTCAGCATATCCTGACGATCATCGATCTCTTCTCAGGATTTCTTCAATTCATCCCCTGCATCTCTACCACAGCCGAAGAAACAGTTGAGATCATCCTCAACCGATGGGCATACATTTTTGGTTTTCCGGAGACTCAGTCCATCTTCTCCGACTACCACAGCTCATTTGTAGGTACATTAGCCAAACGCTTCTGCAGTGAGGCCTGCCTCGACTGGCTGACCACCGCACCCTACTCACATCATCAACTCGGCTTCGTGGAATGCCGGTACAAGGCGATCCGCACCGCAATGCGATCTCTACCCAAGGCAGACAAATCGAACTGGCCTAGCATCATCCCGTCCCTCTCCTTCGCCCAGAACACCTATGTGTCCACGGCTACAGGTACAACCGCCTTCGAGGGTATGTTGGCACGCAAACTTCGGTGCACACTGGACTTTTCGATTCCTCGGAGATCGTTACTGCCCGCGCCTCCGCCTCAAGCGCCGCTCTCGACGCTTCCCCTACGCTTTCGCTTCAATCTTCAGAGCAGATCGAAATACTACGCCGCGCTCGCGCTGCAGTCATGGCGTACATCAGCACGTACATAGACATCTCCCGCGCCCGATCTGTTGGCTCAGAAGAACAAGGGCCGCCGCAAAGCCGTTAAGGAGTGGAAGGTTGGCGACACCGTCACCGTCTACCGCCCTAAACCCTCAAAGCAAGGCATCCCCGCCTCGTCCGTTCTTCAGTTCGACGGCCCCTACACGATTTTAGAGCAGGTCAACTCTAACTGCTTTAAGCTTCGCCACCTCAAGACCGATAGGATTTTGAAGCGGATCGACCGCTCCCACCTCTCTCCGTACACCGCCCCCACTGATGGCGTCGCCCCGCTCAACCCAGTCGCAGTGGACGACTATGATGACGACACTGTCAACTACACCACTGGTGAAGTCGTTGCTTTCATCGGCCGTAACCAAGTCAAACTTGGCACTGTTTTGGACGAGGATCCGGAAAACGAGGAGGATGACCTCGTGGTCCATCAACTTGGTATCACTTCGGACACCAACCCTCTCTTCCGCCCCATTTACGAAGACACAAAGGACAAATCTACCATTCACAACTGGAGTAAACCCCTGGCCTTCTGGAAGCCCCTCCTCTTCGATATCACCAACGATCAAGTCGTTCATCCACACATCGAATGGCGTCCCTTCAAAAAGATCAAGGACAAAGGCCGTCTCTCCGCTAACGTTCTTAAGCGTCTTCGAGGTACTCTCATCACCGGCGAATCCCCTTTCACTCTCAAGTGGGTTTTACCCATCGTAATGGCTTCACCCGCCCCCCGCCCAGCGCTTTTCCCACTTGAACCGTCATCGTCCCTAGAAATATTACGCCATGACCGGCGTACCCATGTAAGTCCTTGATCGCCTCTTGTGCCTGCAGGTCAACGATTATTCTCACCGAACTTGAACCCCTCAGTGGTTATATCGGCACGGCATACTTTGTGCTTCATTGGTTCATCTCGGCTTTGTGATCCCGGCCACCTAATTTTCTATGGCTCGACATCGCCTCCCGATATCACCGCTCGCTACTGCGCCTCAATTGTCCCAGTCCCGCTGCAGATCATGGATATCCGGCCCCGGCTGATCATCATCCGCATTGCGCAAGTATAGACGCACCACTCTTCTACTCTCCAATGGTTTAGGAAATTCATCCACTTCTCTTTTTCCTTTTTGACACTCTTTTTTTAGTGAGACAACATACTTCGTTCGTTAATCACTCATTCTGTACGCAACTCAACTCAACCGTTAGGTCTGGGGGGGCGGGGGGGGAGCTATCAGACTGAGCACCTTAACGACCGGCCAAAACCTTTACCGTTGATAAGACACTCTTTTTGACCGGTTCATTAGATTCTTCTCTGCACGACGTTTCGACTTCACTAACTAGTTTCGATTTCGTTCAGAAATGATTTCAAACGATCAGTTCAAAGTTCTTTTTTTTAGCTATTGCCATTTTTCCTGTTCGTATGACCTTTTCCCCCGAATTCCCCGTGAAAACACGCTTTACGGTAAATTTGTGGAAAAGGACGAAAAAAAACACAATATCTAACTTGTCTTCCGTTGGCAGTCATTTTCGCTTTGAGGCTTCCCAAATCAATTCGGGGAATTTTCAAGTCCAACAACCCGACAACTATCCGTTTATGACTGTTTACTTGCAGACTCGCGACACTATCCGTTTGAGAACGGGAGACCTCACAATTTACGTTCAACACTCGATCCTACGTTGCACCCAAGCCTGCAATGAGTTCGAAATTATGTAAATAAACGAAGTGACCTCTCTACTGTTTACTTGTATTTCACCTGCTCACTCAGAGTCAGGACTCAAAGCAGCCATAGTGTTCTTATTAAGACTTCGTTGTATCTGCCTACTTGAAGAGTTGTATACAAACTCACAATTTATATTTATATTTATATTTATATTTATATTTATATTTATATTTATATTTATATTTATATTTATATTTATATTTATATTTATATTTATATTTATATTTATATTTATATTTATATTTATATTTATACTAATATATATACTATAATATATAATATATATATATGAAGCATTTTATTATTAATAGAACAGTGCTTGCGTAAGAAAGAAAGAAAATAAATTTGAAAAAAGGGGGGGGGGGAAGAAAAAAGAAAAAGAAAGAAAGAAAGAAGTGCTCGGAAGGAAAAAGAACAAAAATTAAGTTGAAAAAAAGAACAGTCACGGTTTCAAAGGTCATCATTGCAGAGATCCGATGCAGATGAAGCTTAGCGGCGGGCGTCCGATCATTTATATTATAATAATATTATTAATAATAACTTCATATCATTCTATGCCGGCCGACCCGGTATAATGGCAATACTTATCGTTCCGGTCTGTCGGTTAATCCTTGGTCTGGAGATTACCGAGTCCCTACTTTAGGTATTCCTCAGTCTTCATATCGTTAGTAACAGTTATCTGTTTATTAAATATCCTACTATCGTAACAATCTGGAGTCGCTAATACAATAAACGGGGTATGGAAATTTTCCTCGGTTTCTCGGAAATTTTCTGTTGAAAAGAGACATCGAGAGAAAAATGGGAGAGAGGGGAATTTTTCTAATGCGCTTCCTGGGGTTATATGCTTTTTCTTGAGATGTTTTGGGTCTATGGGCGTGCAAACAGGTATGGGCAATGATTTTCTTGAGTTGTAGTGCCACTTATGATCTGTTTGTGAGTGGGGCTTGGGTTGCTGACAGACAGGCGTTTTTGGGTCTGAAAGCTTGCAGCTCAGGGTGCATGAATGTGGGTTTCATGTGGTGTGAGTGTCGGGCGTGGGTTTCTGGATACAGGGGCATGAGAGGGGGACTATGGAGGATGGTTTTGCAGAAAGAGCACGCCGTTTTTGGTCTGTTTAGAGATGGGACAAGGGTTGCTGTGACGCATTGCTGTAAGAAAGGGACACTCCCTTCTCACAAACCTTGGTAAATATGTGAGGGAACCACTCGGATATATATGATTCATGTTTGCTTGTGCGTGGGTTGATATTTTACAACGTTTTTGATGGGTTATGATGGCTGGGAATTCATGTGGCATGGAGACTTAAGGGAGGAGTTAAGGAAACGGACACAGAGAAAGACTGATTTTGGATGGAAAAGGACGTATGGGAGGAAAGGTGGGTCTGGGGCGAGGAAAACAGACATGACGAAGGGTAATGAGAGGGAAACTTGCAGAATTTGTCGAGAGGAAGGGTATGCTAAAGACACGGCTTGGGGATGGCAATGGACAGGTCGGTCGGAGGAAGGAGGTCAGGGGGAACGGTTTTTCGGAATGGAGGAACAAGCACGCGGGTCCCCACTCAAGGGAGTATAAAAGGGGGTCAGGATCTGCCAGGGGAACTTGAAAGGTACGTGAAATTCACAGTTTAAGAAGGGTTTTGGACGGGGGTAAGTGGACGCCATCATGGCACAAAAAGAGGACAACAAAGCAGCGGGTATAGCGGACAACCGGCGCTGAGGACACGCCAACGCACAGGGAGAATTTTTGGGGCTCTTTGCGGGCATTTCCAAGGGTTGAACTATTGCCGGTTTTGGCCATATCACGAATTTTGACGGCCTAAGTGGAAGGGAAGCACAGACTCAGGGTAGAGATGCGTAGAGGGATATTTGGGGGAACTTGAAGGGACGTGGAAATAGGGATTTTAGAACGGGCAGATTTGGGGAGGGACTTGAAGTGGAACAGATGATGGGACATTTTTGTCCTACTTTAGGTGCACGATGGAAAATAAGGAGTCTGACAAGGCGGAGAAGAAGGAGGACATACGGGGTTTAGAGGATTTCTGGCGTGAGAAGTGGGAGGAGGAGAACGAAGAGGGGGAGAGGGGGATGTGGATGAAAGGGGAGATACGAATAGGCAAGGATGTATACAAGGAGGTGGTAGCGACAGATAAGGAGTATGAAACCTTGCGGGAACAATTGTTAGAATGGGAAAGGAAGGGGGAGGCCTGCCCTCACGAGCTCAAAAGGAGACGGGAGGCAATGATCAAGGCAGAAATGGCGAAAACATCGGCCTTGATGCTGGCTGAAATGAGACGGGCACGATACGTGTGGAACCTAGAGGCAAGGGAAGACCGACGACGGTTCAGGGAATCTTTGAAGTTTCTCAAACGGGAAAGACGGGAATACGCGGAACCCAAGAGGGATGAGGAGCGGGGAAAACAAGAAAAGGAGGAGAGGACGAGTACACTCGAGGAACCTTACAAAAGGGCCAGAAAGGGGGAGTAGGAGAATGAAGGGGAGAAGCATACACACCTCTCCCTACTTTAGGTGTGAAACGCTTATGGCTGCGAACGAAGAAGACGAAGGGGGGAGGAGAGAAGAACGGAAGGTGGAGCCGGGCGGAACCAGTACGGGAGGCCAGAAATAGGGGTATATCGGAGGAGGACATAAACGACGATACACTATGGGATGCGGGGGAGTGCAGGATTGATAGGGATGTGTATGGGGTTCGTCATCGACTGAAGGATTTGGCGAAGACGGCGGAAAAACTCGTCACTCGGAAGCCGGGATCACGACAAGCGTTGGTCTGGTCCAAGAACCACAAGCAACAGGTGGAGGTGTGGAAGGGGTTCGAGACACTTTGTTCGCTAAGGGAGAGGAAGGCGGCCGAGGTGAGACGGAGGAGAGTGGTTGAAGGAGTGGAAGAAGATGAGGAAACGAGTTATTGGGAAAAAACATTTACCGACGAGGAGGGGGTCCCGGATGCGGAGATATTTGGAGCAGGGGAAATACAAGTTGCAAGAGATATATTATATGAAAAAGTAGTTCGGACATGGAAGAGTTACGAGAAGAAGAGGAAGGAAGTCGTGGCTTTGGAAGCTGGAGGGGAAGCGGAGAGGTTGACGGAACTGAGGGCGGAGGTGGACAGTGAGTGGGAGTGTTTCGCAACTTTGGAAGACATGGCTCGTCAGCGGCGTAAAAAGTTTTGAAGACCCAATTCGAGCAGGATATGTTGATACTCGACAGTTTGGGTTTTGAATTGGACCAGGAGGCGGAGGTGGCGAGAGCTCGGAAGAGACAGACGAGAAGATAAATACATGAAGGGACATACGTGGGTACCTATTATGCTAGGTATGGAGAAGGGGAGTAAGGAAACGAGGGAGGCTTTGGAGGAAGAGGATGAAGAAGGTGGGGCGACAAGTGAGGAGACAGAGGAGAAAGAGGACTCTAGGGACGGGGACATGTTGTCGTTTTGGGTATCTAAGCGGGAAGAGGAATATCTTATAACGCGGGAGCGGGTTCAGAACGAGGTTCCTAATACGGCAATGCATTTTCACGAGGCAAGGGATCTAAGACAGGCAGAGGAGGCCTATGTTAGGGCGATGGTAGAGTGGGAGGCGTATCTGAGGGACGAAGAACGGGCAAGGATGGAAGAGGAGGATAGGAAGGCGGAGAGGAGAAGGAAGAGAAGGAGGAAGGATCGGCGGCAGACACAAGACACAGTACCTCCTGTCACTACTTTAGGACAGAGTACTGCATCGGATGAGCAAACGGGAAATAAGGATGGGGATATCGGAGGAGGAAAAGAAGTTGGGACAGATAGGGGGAGTGGAATATAAGATGGATGAGGAGGCTCAACGGTTTGTAGAGGACATTGGATATCAGTGGGTTGAACGGGTAGGAGCGATTATGCGGACGGATCGGGTTCGAAAGGACGCGAGGTGGATGGCGATTAGAGCAATATGGGAATTACAATATCGTTGGTATAACAACGACGAGGGTTTGTGGAAGGTGTTTGGCATGACAGAAGAGGCGCAGTACCAATACAGTTTCATGGTTGTGTTGACCAAAGTACAGGGAAAATGGACGGCGGAGAGGATTCATACGGCATGGGCATGTGCCAAGGGAAAGGTGGAACACGCGAAGAAGTGGGTGAAGGTGTTGAAGGACCGGGGGAAGACAGCTGGAGGATGTTTGTGGGACCGCTACGGATCAGGAGCATCATAGAAAGGGTGGAGAAAACCACGCCGGACAAGGATTGGGACAGTCGCGAAATACGGGCATGGATTAAGACTTTAGAAAAAGAGCGGGAGCAACAGAGAACAGAGACGGGAAGAGAAGGAACGGGACAACGCAGGGAACGATCAGGATCATGAGTCTGACAGGGAGATGGAGAGGACGGAGGAGGAACCAAGGAATGAGGAGTGGATCGGGAGACTGGAGACGGGTGAGGCATACGACGGGGAGGTAGAAAAGACGGAAGAGGACTCGAGGAAAGAGGGGAGGATCGAGAAGCTGGAGACGGGAGTGGAAGTGGTAGAATGGATGCAAGGCCTCTCTAAGGAGATGTGGGACGAGTGCATGCGGGACGAGATATAAGAGCGGAGGGGAAGGGAAAGGGGACAGAGCGTAAACACAGATAAGGTTGACCTTACAGAAAGCAAAACAAAAAGGAAAACAAACGGGAGTATAACGGTGGAACAATACAGGAGCGAGAAACACGGGCTTGGGGTTCAGGTGAGGATATAGAGTGAGGAGATGTAATAATTCCACGGGAGGACCCCATGCGGTACACGGAGGCTAAGGCGGAGGCACTGCCGGCGGCATCGGATCCAACGTATGCGAGGAATCCACCAACTATGTCACAATTCTTCCACGACCTGATGCAACGTACACCGGAGATGGCACCGGAGATATACAGACAGTTGTCGACGAAAAACTACAAGTTGTGGACAAAGAGGGAGGATGAAGGGGGCATATACAGCGAGGTGGACCAGTGGCCGACGTGGACGTGGCAAAAAGGAAAACCTACATACGGACCGGGGATGATGATGGTGGACCTGATCCATTTAGCGGAGGCGCTGTACGTGGGGGTTGGGTTTTACCGGGACAAAGTGAGTAGAACGAAGCTGCCCGATTTCGTGATGAATCGGATGTTGGAGGAAGGGGTATATATGTCACACGGGGACGTCAAGACGTTGTGTATGGCAGCGGGAGCGCAGAGACGGGAGTTACAACAAGCGGCTGCAAAGATGGCGGATGCGATAACGAGATGGGACGCGGCGTTCTCCAGGAACCCGGCGGAAGAACTGGCGGATTTGATACAAAATTACCATACGGGTTGGGCACGGAGCATTAGGGGGTTAGCGGAAAGGCGTATGACGCCATGCGGGAATATATGGCGGGGCCAACCGACGTGGGGGCAAAAATGGAGAAGAGGGATTCATCACTGTACAAGTTGTTGGAAGAGGCGGCAGCGTTGAACGATGCGGCGACGGATGCGGAAAAGGAGGCAAAACGGAAGGAACTGCGGCAATGTGTCTTTGGTTTGTCCATCCTGAACGGATGTGTGCGGTGTTGGTATACGTGGATTAGGATTCGGATGGCGGCGACGGAAGCGGAAGCGACAGCAGCGTCCCCGGGAAAGCGGAAGAAAAAGAAGAAGAAGGGGAGGCATTCGGAGCGAGCGGCGAGCTCGGATTCAGAGGAATCGGAATACAGATCGAGGTCCAGGGAACGGGTAAAAGGGGAAAAGCGGAGGCGACGTGGCACAAGCAAGTCAAAGATTGACGGAAAGGAACAACGGGAAAGGATCCTTGGACAGCTCCGTAAGACACAGTTGCTGCAGGAACACGGGGATAGGCCGATTGTTGCGAGCAAGCAACACGAGTATGAGTACATGAACAAGGTACGTAAGTTCATCGTGGCTTTGCGAGGCGAAAGCGGCACTGTGTGGGGACGCGGCGGACCAAGTGTGCTACCTGTTGGGCAACTTGGTGGGGTCGGGAGATGAACACACGCGGTTACTTAACACGCAAGTATGGGAGGATAGGTTCAAGAAGGAGTTTGGGGAACGGGGGGCAAATAACAAGAAAGTGGTGGTCGATGTCGCTCATTTTGTGTTCGCCGACGTGTACCAGTTTAACCAACTTTTGGACAGGGGGACGAGATAGAGGCGCTGAAGGACGCGGCACAGGCTCTGGTTACGAAGCGGATGACATTACGGGACATCTTTGCTAGTATCGCGGGGCTCAGTCTGTTGCACGAAAAGCAAGAAATATACCCGATGGTTCTGGCGGGGATATGAAAGGATAAGGAGACGAAAGCGGTGGTTCCGGAAATCGCGGCACAGGTGATAGCGTGGCGGATATTACGGCGGAGGGCAAGGCCCGATGGCAGGGATTGAACACCCTACAATCCGGTCAGCTGGGTACTACAGGAGGAAGACCCGGCGTTGATCGATCGTGTGATCACATCGCAAGCGGTGACCGCGAAGTGGCCACAGGCAAGGTTTAACTATGGAGGCAGCGGAAACTTTCGGGGGGGGAGGACGACCACGACAGTTCACGCAAGGGGGAGGGAATCGGGCGCCAAGGCATGACAGGGGGTATAGACCACGGGGCTCGAGGTATGGGGATGGAGGATACCAGGAGCGGCGACAGGAGCGGCGACCGCCGCAAGTGTTCCACGCAGACCGGGCGCCTCGCGGAGGGGAAAAGGTGAAGTTCGACGCGGAATTCCATAACAGGGCTTTGCCGAACACGGAATTAAAGGGGCAGCCACGGTACCCACCGGACTCAGAATTGATCGAGGGCTTCCCGAAATACACCAGGAGGGCGCTTAGGTCAAGGAACTGGGATAAAGACTCGTGTTACACGGCTTTAGCCATGCACTGGCTAGGAATCAAGGGCAACTGCCAAGTGAGCCACGGGATGAATATGTGGCACGACAACTTGGATACTTGCAGGCAGCAACACAGGGACGAGGCGTACTGGAAGTTGAAGGAGGCGGTACGACACGGAATGTGGCAATTGGGAGGGTTGGAGGACATGTTCCCTCCGGAAGAACTACCGGCACTGAAGGATTTCAACGAGGCCAACATCAAGGCGAAGGGATGGACACGGAAGGATAGGGGTTACTACCACCGGGCAGCCAACATGCGACCCAAAAACACGGAGGGAGAGCGACGGGAGGAAATGCGAGACTGGTATCGGAGGAACGACAACAACAGCGGGAGAGGGCCGCGGGGTGGATATCGCGATGAGTATCGGGGAGGAGGATTTCGGGGAAGTCGGGGTAATTATGCAGCGACGTCTAGACCGGGGATGGACAAACAGGTACAACCCTTGATATATGGGAAGCGGGTGTTGGGACAGACACAGGGTACAAGCGGAACACCACACTCTCATTTGCCATATGTGCATCCGGATCGACAGGGGTTGATTGCAGGGGCTCGAGCGGGAACGCAGGAGCGACAGGGACGGCCGGAGGGCGCGGGATTCATCGCGGGTACGGAACAAACAATAGAGGAGATGGAACGGGAACATGACCGCACTTGGTATATATGAACAGGAGCGACCTCCGCGGCAAGAGGAAGCGCGTCCGCGCAGGTCTAACAGCGACGAGGTCGTGGGGGTTTCCACGGCAGGTGAGCCAGGAAAGAGTGAGGGGAGGTCACGAACGGGAATGGGGGTTTGACGTACGCGTATGACAGGGGAACGGAGGGCGAGGCGACGACGGCGACAGGGCGACGGATCGGGATACGGGAGCCCGGAAAGGGACGAGATGGGGAGGAGCTTGAAGACACGGGAATACCATAGGCAAAAAGAGGGGGCGGGAAGAGGAGATAGACGAGAGACAGGGAGAACGACATGCAAAACATCAGAAGGCAGAGGAGCGAGCATGTAGCGGATCGGGGGTACAAGGAAAAGGGTACAAAGAGGGCGAGAAGAGTGAGGGTGAGACCAAGGAGAGAGCGAGATTGGAGGGGGAGCGGGAGAGAAGTGAGGGAGAGAGGGTGGCAGAGGAAAAGAAGCGGGAAGAAAGTGAGAGAGAGAGAGGACACGAGAGCGACAACGACAATTGCTGGAGACACACTGGAAGGTGAGTCAGAGGCATGAGGCGATGCGAGTGACGCCGTCGGTTAGTCAAATTAAAAGATCAAATCTCCCACTGGCATATACTCGGGTCAAGTTGAGGAGCTTGGGAGGGGAGGTAGTCATCGCCAACGATACCATGGCGGCCATCAGCGTCATCGGCAAACACTTCTTGGATAAGCACGGGCAAGAACCATGGTTCCAGGAGCGGTTTCGGGCGACACGGGGTTGGGTGAAGGGGGTGTCGGGTACAACGGCGATGACAGGCACGATACTGCTGTTTGATCTGGAAGGGGGGAATACATATACACACAGGTTCTGGGTCGTCCCGGCATATACAGGGGGACTCCTATGGAGCTTTGATGCGCTGAAGCGTATGCACACTCACATCGACTGTCACAGAGAAGAGGTACGGTATGGACGGGGGGGAAACGCTCCGGTATATCGAGTGGTGGAATACGACTCAGAGGAGGGACAAGGAGACACACCGGGAGCATGGGTGACGAACGATTTCAGGGCGGCACGGATAGAGATTGAGAAGGGAGAGGAGAATAAGGCAGCGGAACAGGAGATTTTGCAATTGGAGAACACGAGGAGGAGGAAGAGGAGAGCGAGTCGGAAGATGAGTGGACGAGGGCAAGGATCGTTGCTCTGGTTGACACGAGGTTAGAGTATTTCCGGAAACAGAGGGAAGAGGCCTCGGACGGTTTTCCGAAGCACGGACGAGATTTGGGATACCAACATAAGGAAATGGATACACGGGTGTTGCCTATGGCACAATATGTAGTATGCAATACGGGCAAGCCTAGCCAGGCCAAGGTGGAAATTTTGAACTTCCTGCAGGAGCGGTGGGGAAGCCAGCCCATGGTAGCGGATTCGGTGTCCCAGATCAAGAAGACATTGAAAAATCTGCTTTCGCACGGGGATTTCACGATTATGTTTCCGGTAGGAAGGAGAACGGAGATGTGGTGGTACGATGTGGAAGATTTTTTAATCGCGGACCCGATACCGATCCCGAGTCGCACACAGAAGTTGATAGTGGCATGTAGACTCGGCTCGAGGAAGATAGCCAGGCGGTACAGGGAGGAACTTCTGAATCGGGATCTGGCTTCCATTCGGGATGAAGCATTTACGCACATATCCGGGGACAGGACACACGCCATTCAGTATGCTATGATGATGGACCACCTGGCAAGATTCGCGGATCAAGAGCGGAAGACACCAACCTTATATCGGTCGAGAGAGGGTTTAGACGGGGATGGAGCAGAGATAGCGGTGGATGACATACAGGGGCAAGCGACAGAGGAGCAGATCAAGGAGGAGACGGATAAGGCGAAACAGGCGTTACAGGAACAGTCGGAGACATGGGAGGGCACTTCAGAGGAAAAGGTTGCGGCTATGGGGGTCGAAGACAACATCCAAGCCTTCGGCCCTTTGGAGGGGGGATCGGTGACAAGCCACGTGGCGGTTTTCGAACGAGATATGGGGCAAGAGGTACCGGGGATAGGACGGCCTTCGCGGTTAAGTCATCATGAGGATCGGATTGCGAGAGAGATGACGGCGGAACTTTTGGAAAAGGGATTGATCGAGGCGCGGCTATCGGAGTATACGTCTGGCGCCGAAACCAGACGGAACGTTGCGGATGTGTATCAACTATTGGAGGATAAACGAAATCATCAAAAAGATAGAGACGCCGGTGCCAGATGTGAGGAGGGGAATAGAGGTATACGCATTGCAGAAAGCGAAGATATACTCGACGTTGGATTTCAAGAGCGGATTCTGGCAGATTCCATTAGCGGAGGAAAGCCGCTACCTAACGGCATTCATGGTGGGGATGACAACCTACGTGTGGAAGGTTCTGCCGATGGGGTTGAAGGGGCACCGGGCATATTTCAGCAGGCGATGACAAAGATGTTGGGTGCGAATTTCCGAGACGCGGAATTTGCGGAGAAGTACGGGGATACGACGGGATACGCCTTTGCGTATTTGGACGATGTAGTCATTTTCTCGAACTCGGTAGAGGAACACATACAACATTTGCGGGACATCATGAGACGGGTCAATGCGTTCGGGTTCAGGTTGAATGCTAAGAAGTGCTACTTTTTGCAGAAGCGGATACAATATCTGGGGTACGACATTGAGAACGGGACGTGTTCAATCGCGAGGAAGAAACGGGAGGCGATTAAGGCTATGCCCTTACCAGCGACGAAATCCGACTTGCATTCTTTTGTGTCCCTGGCGCAATACTACAGCGAATTCATACCGGGGTTCGCTACAATCGCGGAACCAATACGGCTGTTCATGAAAGAGGGCAAGTGCGGCGCGGGGAGTACGTGGCCACCAGCGGTCCACAAGGCGGTTGAAATACTAAGGACGCATATCCTGATGGACCCGTGGAGCGAAGGGGGTACGGTTTTACAGCTTCCTAATTTCAACAAGAGTTTCATACTCGACACGGATGCGTCGGCATATGCGATTGGGGGGGTTCTTCAACAGAGGGACGACGAGGGGCGCTTGAGACCGGTGATGTTTCTGAGCCGGCGAATGACACGGGCAGAGCAACAATACTGCACGCGGCAGAGAGAGGCATTGGCCATAGTATGGGGTTTCAAGACGAGACTATCTGTGGGGGGCTAAGGGGACGACGGTGCGGTCGGATCAAAATAATCTACAGTGGTTGATGTCGCAGGATCACACGGGGAGACTGGCGCGATGGCAGTTGGAGTTATCCGGATATGACTTCACCATTGAATTCATATCGGGTAAAGAAAACTGTGCGGACTACCAGTCGAGGGCTGGGGGTGCGCCGGAGGACGACAACGCGAAGGAAAAGAAGGAAGAGGCGGCAGCGGACGACAAGGTTACACGGGTGCAACAGCAGAGTTATGGTGTCTTCGCACTGAAACCGGTGTATGACGCGGAGAAGAAGACTGGCATAAACCTGACGCGGTTTCATTTCAGGACGGCCGCAGCGGTTTTGACGGTCTTGGGCAGAATGGATTTAGAAGAGGAAGAACAGAGGGCGAATTTCGACGACTGGAAACCCATCAACGGTATGGACTATGTGACGGAGGTAGCGGAAATGCATAGAAATAGGAAGGAGGCGCAGAGGGAGGATGTGCGGTTTTATGAGGCGGCTCACGAACGATCAGTGGATTGTTGTGAGAAACACGGGTTGGAAGATGCACGACAGGGATATGAGGAAGAAATGTGGAAGGAGGCGGTCCAGGGGGAGCAAACGGAGGATGAGGTGGGGAATTTGAAACCTTTCCCGTGGCGAACCATGCCCATGGTGGGGAACATTGTGATTCCGACCAAGGCGGAAGCGGCAGCGGGTCAGACGGAGGCGAAGCCGGAACTCATGTTGCGGGACACGCACCCAAGCCGGGTATCCTTGGAGCTGGAAAACAAGACGGAGATCAAGTTTGCGTCGGTGGACATGTTCCGCAAGCTCACGAGAGACAGTGAGGAGTGGAAGAGGTTTATTGTACACCAGGAGAACCCGACGGGGATTTCGGCGGATGGGGATATAAAGTGGCGGAAAGAGAAATACACTTACTCGGACGGGCTAATCTGTTATTTCGGGAGCGGGGCCAAGAACAAGGACGATCCGGAACGGTGGGTGGTATGGGTGCCGACAGCGTTACGGTACGCGATTCTGATAGGGGCACACAACTGCCCTTTGCAGAGTCACCCGGGGCTGGATAGGATGAGGTGGTCTATGACTCGACGGTTCTATTGGGATACGATGGATAAGGATATCAAGAGTTTCATTTCGGGATGCGGGCCATGCCAGAGGGCGAAGACTGTCTACGACGCGAACAAGGGACTACTGGGGCGGTATGACATAACACGGGATATATTTGATACGATTCACATCCATTACGTCGGGCCTTTACTGGAAGCGGGGGAGGGTCGATACAAGTACATCCTCACGATTATTGATCGGGCCTCTAACTACGTGATTGCAGTTCCCACGGCTGACGACACCAAGGAGACGACGGCCAAAGCACTGATTGATAACGTATTCACCCGGATCGGGGTACCCAGGAAGATCATATCGGACAGAGGAAGCTCCTTTATCAATTGGGTGTCGAACGAGCTCAGTGCATACTACAGGTTTAGATGGGATTATGTTACGGCATACAACCCTATGGCCAACGGGAAGATCGAGAGGATGCATCGTACGCTGAAGGCGTCCTTGAAGATCTATTGTCAGAACGGGCAAAGCCACATGGCCAGAGGCATTGCAAGCGTTTACCTTTGCGGTGAACAATCTGGGTTCTTCGTCTTTGGGGGGCAGGGCTAGACTGTGCCCACACCAGATGGTGTTTGGCAAGGTCTTAACTACTCCACAGGACGTGATGCAACACAAGGCATTGTATCAGCCGTTGGAGCTGATGGCAGTGAGATTACGGGCCCTAGCAGAAGCGGAACAAATCGTGACTAAGCATCGGGAGGCGGCGATGCGGACGGAGGATGAGAAGGGCCAACAGAAATATAAACACGTGGAATTCCAGGAGGAGTGCTGCTATACTGCCCAAACGTTCCAGTGGGGGTCCGTATCAGATTATGAAACAAACCGCGGCCTATAATTATAAGATCAGACACCAGCGGACGAGAAAGGAACAGATAGTCCACGTCCGGCGACTGGTCAAGTTCTCGCCTTACTTGTTGGATTACGAAACGGAGCAGGATGCCTTGGAGCGGACGGCGGATCAATTTGGAAACCCACGGCCGTTATTGACACGGACGCAAAGGGCCGAGGAGATTGCGAGGCTGAGGGAGGAGGTGACGTTCGAACAGGATGCGGAGGAGAAGAAAAGATTGCAAGACGCAATAGAGGAATTGAAGACGGGTTCGCATGAGAGGGTTTCACAGAAACAAAAGCGGGATGAGGAAAAGCGGAGAGGAGGACAAGAAACGGGAAGAGGGAGGAATACAAGGTAGGGAGGGGGAAGTAGAGGGGAAAGGTGTGGGGGAGCAAGGGGGTCAGGACAGGCAAGGTACAGGAGGGCCATCGAAGCCAGAGGCACCGGAGGGGCACCTGGGGATCAAGAACGAGCGAGGTCTGTGGGTGGAGAAAGCGGCGGAGATTGATAAGATCAAATGGAAGACGGGCAAGTTCTACTTGATGATGCCGGCGGAAAAAGAGGTAAGCAATGATACACTGGATGACTTTTATGTCATGAGGGTTCTAAGTCAGGGGGGGACGTCACGACATAAGGCGGGGAAGGGCATAACGCCGGTGATGCAGTTTTGGAGGAGTAGTGACGAGGTAGCGGAGGAAAAGATGCGGCGGTTTGATCCGGTTTTTCTGGAAAAGGCGGGGAAGAAGCGGGAAACGTGGGATGCCACCATCAAGTTGGACGACGAGGATCATATCCCACACACCATTCAAACGAGACCGCGGTTGGTGCTGAATGTGCCGTTCGACCTCACTGAAGAGAGGCGGATACCGGCGCAGATTTGGGACGAGATAGATGCGGAGGGATTGCCTTTCGATATTATCGGCGCTCCACCGGCAGCAGTTGGATCAAGAGGCAAGAAGCAGCCTACGACGGGTGGTCGGATGACTCGGGCAAGAGGACGGGCACAACAAGGAACGGGGTGATGAATGGGTGACGAGTGAGAGGATAGAATAGGAATGGAGAAAGATGAAAAATGAGAAAGAAGATGAGAGATGACGAGATGAGAAGATTTCAAACAGCGGGCGAATGACGGGGTGATGACGGATGATATTGGCTTCTATGCCTTGCGGGGTGATGACGGGTGTACTACGATATTGGCTTATATGACTTGCGGGTATATGAGGGAATGATAACGGTATACATGAATTGCGGGACTTTATAAGGGGGTGATGAGAATACGAATGACTTACGAGTTCGAAGATGAATGAAGATGAGGAAGGGGGAGCGGTATACTTTTACTTTCACAGGTACGGTGACGGGCATGCGACATGCATTTTTTTCCAACAAGGTACACATTGTGACGACGCGGGTTATACATACAAATACGGGAAGATTATTATATCCTTCAGGCTCACGGGTATAGGAATATATAATATCATGTGACTTTACGGTGTGATGGGGGAAATATCAAACTGACATATCGGGCATAGCGGATATCGGGAAATGAATGACATACATGTCTTATGCCTGACAGGCTCATGGGGGAAACTGGGAAGCGCACTGGCACAAGACTTTATTTTATTCCGCTCTGTGACGAGCGATGATATGGAACTTTATATATTTTTCTTCTGATAACAACGGGTGAAAGGGACATACGGGTTGGGTGGGGGAATAATACGTATTGACTAATCCAGCTTAGATAGAGAGGGGTAGAATAGCGAGGGGAAGGAACACAGGGAAAAACAAATAGGGATAGTCCATAGGATGGATAGGATAGTCGGGGGGGGGGGGGGTGGATGGCATGGTCAGAGGATAGAATAGTGAGAGGGGAGGGGGCGCGGGACAGGGATGAGAAAGAAGAAGAAGAAAGATGACGAGAAGAAAGATGACGAGAAGAAAGATGACGAGAAGAAAGAAAAAGGGGACAACGGGCAAGTGGCAACTCTGACACTCGGGTGAGGGGGGGGGCAACAGAGTGAAAATATCATTCAGGGGGGGCTGCGAAGGGGATCGAAAGGGGACATGGACCTTTTTTGGGGGGGAGAAGGGATGGAGCAATGAATAGGGGGGGGGGGGGGGTGTATATCATTCGTGTTATTAGCACTCAGGTTCGTTTCAAGCATGGCGTCTCAGAGCCGGAGGGGCCTTGGTGGGGGTAGCAAAGATCCGGGGGAGCCTTTCCTTGCCTACGTTACCTCTGGGCTGGGCGACCGGGACTACAGCGCACCGAGAGGGCATTACGAGGCTATTAAAAGCCAGAAGCATCAGTTTCGAGTCAAGTGGGATTCGGCGTGACCGAGACGGGGGCGGCTTCGTCAAATGGGATTCGGTGTGACCGAGACAACCTGTCGAAGTCGCCCTCGTCTCGGTCACGCCGAATCCCACTTAACGAAGTCGCCCCCGTCTCGGTCACGCCGAATCCCATTTGACGAAGCCGCCCCCGTCTCGGTCACGCCGAATCCCATTTGACGAAGCCGCCCCCGTCTCGGTCACGCCGAATCCCATTTGACGAAGCCGCCCCCGTCTCGGTCACGCCGAATCCCATTTGACGAAGGCGCCCCTGGATTCGGCGTGACCGAGACGGGGACGACTTCAACTGTACTATCCCCAACGATAGCTCAATGGAAGAGTAAGTCGGTAATATAACCAAACACAGTCCTCAAAAAGAGAATGATGTCTCGTTATATTAGCTCAGTGACGCAAAGACAAAAAGCCGCCAAAAGACCAGGATCAAATTGACATTTCAGACGTGTCCGGCCAGACGAAATCTATAAATAAGTTTTTTACCGGATAATTCGGGGGGTGATGTCCACAGTACCCCCTCCCAATTTTTTATGGCGGAACTTCGTTTCCGACATAATACGCTTTGAACTGATTTCTTTTCTGACTAAGATTCGTTTAGAGTTATGTATGAAGATACATCAACCCACGAATTAGCCGTTATAAAACAACAATGATACTTGCCCCGGTACCAATCATATATATACTCTAGCACATTCAGTATCTATATTAAAATCTTCCTCTTTCTTCTGTCGATAAGATATTTGTGCAGTATGTCCAAGTATAATGTTTTATGGTTGAGTAATAATGCAATGTCGCCATTTCCATATATATGTAATAACCGGTCGTCGGTTTCCATAAATACATTTACTTTTTGTGAAGACATACCCTTGTATAAATCGGTATCATTTAATATAGTGTCAGGTGATCAAGCCTGACGACTATATCCGAAGTTGGGTTGAGTGCGCCCAAACCTTGCGATATGCCGATACAAGTAGAGATCGATGGAATCCGGTGTAGCAGTTCATGTTATTAATATATCAGTTCTTGATTAGACTGTAGAGTCTTTAATGAGATCATCATTCTGGTACTGATGCGGGTCGTATCCAGGAAACACCATCGCTCACTCAAATAGCGATCCCGTAACGGTGCTGTTTCGTGGCCGTCTCGTCTGTCTCTGCCGAAGCAAGAGCATAGAATGCCTATTTTTTGTCAGCTGTGTCTTGTTAATCTCTAGAAGAATGAATGCTGTAGTAGCTTTAACATTTTTAAGTAAGGTTGTCGGGACGATATTGGATCAATGCTATGTTCGCAATCGATCAGGTCCACAATACTTCTAGAAAAAAAAAATACTTACTATAGACGCCGTTCACGCGCGCGGACTCCTTTACCTGGTGGAGGACCTCCAACCAAAGTTAAGTCCAAGGTAGACTGTTCGAGGACGTCCCAAATTTTGTGAGGGATTGCGCCTTGTGCCAAGTCAAAAGGAATGTCTAGCACCCCTCGTGGTAGTGCTTGTATGGTCCACGCGGTATGATCTTTATCTGTAGGAGATATGGTATCATCCCATATCTCAAGTTTCTTGGCGTCTTTATATACTGGAAGGTATTGTCTTACCTTAGGATCTTCTACTGGATCCAGACTCCTCCAGAAATGTAAGACTGGTTGAAATGATTTGTGCCGCAGTCGAAATTCGGTTCGATCGCGTATGGCGTTTGTGAGGTACTGCCATGACTCTCATGAGATATAGATCTGAGAGCGTGTCATCGGCTACATCACCACCGGTGCATGTTGGACCGCAGGCTTCACCAAGTAAAAAGCGTCTTTGGCCCATGAAATATGTCCACTCGCATCTCCTTCTTTCCAACTAGGGTGAACGAGAGTGTCATTGCCCGCGCGAGGGTCTTGATCTCCGTCATCGCTCCCCTCTTGATGGACTCTTTGCGAACGTGCCGTCCTTATCGCCTTTCTCGGTCGGTCGTAGATAAGGTCATTTTGCGCTCTCCTTATTTGCGCCTCCGTGAACTTTTCTTCCGGCACGTTCGACTCCCCCTTTTGTGGGTCTGAGTCCCCGCCGCGCTTTTGCGGTCGGTGGCCCGCTTGTTCTCCAGCTCAGCCTCCTCCTTCTCCGCTACCGGTTCCCTGTAGGCATCCCGTTCCGAGATATCCTCCCTACGGATTGGTGGGACCTCTTTAAAGTCAGCCTCCATCCGTTTCAGTGCTTGATCAACGGACTCATCTTCAAGTAGGAAGGGATCATACTTAATCAGCCTTCGTACATTGACTATTTGAACTTTCCCTCTGCCCCTGATTTTATAATTCAAAGGCCCATCTGTTCCATGATCTGGTATGGTCCTTTCCAGTGGATGAACAGCTTCGAGCTGACTCCCTGAGGAACCTGAGGATGGTACAGTAGTACAATATCCCCGACCTGAAATCTGACTTGATCCAGGTGTGCCTGCCTGACACCTTCAGCATCAGTCTTCCTGCGCTCCGCCTCCCTATGCGCTTGTACTATTTGCTCCGCCTCCATCTTCGCCCGAAGTCACCCCAAATAGCTCATCCTGATCTGCCCATGAATCCTTTGGGTGCAGCAGTGAGGCCGGGATGGCGGGCTCACGCCCATATACCAATTGGTATGGCGAGACGGAACCTTTTGAACCACCTAACGCTGTAGAGGGTAGGCGATTCATAGCAAAGGCAAACGAGGATGCTGCCTCCACCCATGCCTTTTGGTTCTCCTTCTTCATACAATACATCTTCAGCGCGGCCTTGAGGGGTCTATGCACCCGCTCTATCTTGCCGTTCGCTCTGGGGTGATAGGCGGTGACATATTGCCATTTCATGCCGTAATATGCAGATAGCTTGTCGATGACTTCATTATTAAAGTCAGAGCCTCGATCTGAGCATATTTTTCTCGGCACCCCAATCTGTGAGATGATCCTGTCAATCAACGCCTTGGCTGTTGTTTCGCCCGTAACGTCTTTGACTGGGACCACCCATACATAGTTGGTGGCGCTGTCTATGGCCGTTAGAAGGTATCTGTAACCTTCGTCGTGACCGGGAAAGGTCCTACATGATCAGTGTGTAAGAACTCGAACATTCCTAAGTGTAAAGGAAAAGTCCCGATCAGGCCAAAATTCGCCTTCAATGGTGTTTTGGATGTCTTGCATGGGATGCATGCATTGACCTGTTCATCAATATTCTCCTTCATCTTCTTCCACCAGAATCGTCTCGAAATGAACATATGCGTTCTTTGTCGGCCCGGGTGCGCCAGTAGTGGGCAGTTATGAGCAGCGACAAAAATGATGTGTCTGAGTTTCTCAGGAACCCAGAGAGTCCATTTGTCTGGTTGTGATGCATAGCGCCCGTGTTGGCCTTTGTACCACAAGAGACCGTCTCTCCACCCCATCTCCTTCTGTTGCTCCTTAATCTCCTTCGTCATTTTCAACTCGTTCGGGTTCTTGTATAGCTGTATTAGCTCTTTGAACTCCAGATCGAGAGCCTGTTGCTGTCTCCATGCAGTGAGTGAGGCTATGTGGATAGTCCCATCCTCTAGCTGCACTCCTATCCTCTCAGGGTTTTCGTCTAACTCCTCCTTGTTCTCCTGCGGGGGTTCCACATATGCTCCTTGCTTAATCTCCTCTTGTTTTATCTCCGCCTTCATATTCTCATATGCTTAATAGGACCACTCAGCATCATCGAGGACATGTGCTGTACAACATATCCCATGATCCGGACCTTGCGGGCTATGACGTAGACCCGATCGGTTATATCGGACCTCTCTCGCCATCTGCATCGACTCGATATGATGCACTTCGTATGTGCAGTCTGGGGATAGATCCTCCATTTCTGCTGATGATACGAGAGCTGCCACTTCTGAGCCTGGAGAGGCTGTCAGCGACAACATTTCGCTTGCCGGGTAGATGGACCATTGTAAAATTGAAACATGACAAGAATGCCTGCCATCTCGCTAGACGGCCAGTCTGTTCATGATTCATCAGCCATAGTAAATTCTGGTGATCAGTCCTTACTATAAACTGAGGTCCACCCCATAAATACTCTCTCAACCGTTTGAGGGCCCAAACCACCGCCAGTGCCTCTCTCTGTCTCGTACAATAGTTTCGCTCCGCCGAGCACAACTTTCTACTTATAAACATGATCGGGCGCAACTTTTTCTCCTCATCTTCCTGTTGTAAGACTGCGCCGATCGCGAACTTTGATGCGTCTGTGTCGACTACGAATTGCTTCGAAAAGTCGGGCATCATCAGCACGAGTCCGCCATCCTTCGGATCTTTATAGATGAGATCTTTGAGCGTGTTGTACGCTTCTAAGGCTTCATCATCCCACTTCTCAAAATCACCGAAGTTGATCATTCTCTCCAACTTAGCACTGAGTTGCACCCCAATTGGGTATGAACTGGCTGTAATATTGCGCCATCGCAAGAAATGAGTGCAGCTCTGTGCGATTCTTCGACCTCTGCCGGCTCATGATCTCCTCCCTCTTCTCTTTGGATATCGAGACTCTATTGTAAGAGATTTCGTACCGCAAATATGTCACGCTTGTCTTTGCGAGTTGATATTTCTTCAAATTACATTTCAGGCCAAATAGTTTGATACGCCTGAAAATATCTGTTAGATGGTCGATGTGCTCTTCCATCGTATTGGAGTACACGATAATGTCATCGATGTAACAAAATGCGTACTCTCCCGCCTTCTGTCCTCTTCTCATGAAACCTCCCTCTGTCTGGTCATTATATTTGCTACTCAGCATGCTTTGCATCGCTTTCTGAAAGAGTCCCGGGGCCTGTTTTAGTCCCATCTGAAGTACTTTCCACTGATATATCTCCATTCCTACTACCAATGCAGTCAGCCATCTGGACTTTTCATCTAGTGGAATTTGCCAGAAGCCATTCTTCAGATCAATGACTGAGTATAGCTTGGCGTTCCGCAATACTCGCCTTCCTTCTTCAAGAGTAGGTAATGGATTTCGTTCCTCCTCTAAAATTTTATTGACGCGGGCATAGTTAACCGTTAAGCGCCATTTTTCTCCCGGTTTAGGCACCAGTCTCGGTTGGGAAACTATTGGAGGTCGATACATACATACATACATACATATATACATACATACATATGGATTCATGCATACAAATACTTCTAGCAATATGTAGATATAATATAGCATATGTTTACCATGCCTGTCAATGAGTATGTGTATTTAGTGTAGCCCATGTTTGTAATGTATCTATCTATCTATCTATCTATCTATCTATCTATCTATCTATCTATCTATCTATCTATCTATCTATCTATCTATCTATCTATCTATCTATCTATCTATCTATCTATCTATCTATCTATCTATCTATCTATATATCTATTTTGTAATGCCCCCAACGATAGCTCGTAAAAAGTCGGTAATACAAACAGACACAGTTCTCAAAAGATGAGAATGATGTCTCGTTATATTAGCTCAGTGAAGCCAAAAAGGAAAACGGCAACACACCAGGAATAAAATGGCATCAGGTCCAATCCGGACAAATAATACTGAAAAACAAGCTGGTGCACCTGTCACCAGGAAAATGTACTTTTTACCGGCTATCCGGGGGGTGATGCCTACAGTACCCCCTCCCGATTTTATGACGGAAATAGCATTTTCGTCATACACCTTCTGATTTCTTTCTGCAAATAGTATGCGCTATGGGTCATGCCACACAGCGCATCGACCAACGGATAGACGCTAAAAGACGATAAATATATCCTCATACGGCACGTCAAAGCGGATTCTCCAGCCTTCTTGTAGATTTTTGAACTCCTTCCCCTCAATCTCTTTTTTTTTTTTTTTTTCTCGGCAGTATGTCAAGAACAAACGTACTATTAATAAAAAAAATACAAGCAACGTGGTGCTGTAGTACGATTCCCCCTTTGATCTCCTTCTTCTTCTTATCATTATCATTATTACTATTATTATTATTATTATTATTATTATTATTATTATTATTATTATTATTATTATTATTATCATGGACACCGTGATAGCCCAGTGGTCAAGTTCTACCATCTGGGCCCTGTCGCCAGTTCGATTCCCGTCGGTGCCACCAGTATTTTCATTGAACATACCGGTCTATTTCTGGACCAGTATTTTCATTGAACATACCGGCCCGTCTGGAAGTGTTGGAACTGCCCTTGCGGGGGTGTCATTAGAGCTTATCGTCAATTCTTCGTACTCCCCTCACGGGTGAGACGATGGAGGCGCATGTGCAGAAATGCATCAGCTATTGACAGAGAGGCACTATTATTATTATTATTATTATTATTATTATTATTATTATTATTATTATTATTATTTGGACACCGTGATAGCCCAGTGGTCAAGTTCTACCATCTGGGCCCTGTCGCCAGTTCGATTCCCGTCGGTGCCACCAGTATTTTCATTGAACATACCGATCCGTCTGGACCAGTATTTTCATTGAACATACCGGCCCGTCTGGAAGTGTTGGAACTGCCCTTGCGGGGGTGTCATTAGAGCTTATCGTCAATTCTTCGTACTCCCCTCACGGGTGAGACGATGGAGGCGCATGTGCAGAAATGCATCAGCCATTGACAGAGAAGCACTATTATTATTATTATTATTATTATTATTATTATTATTATTATTATTATTATTATTATTATTATTATTATTATTATTATTATTATTATTATTATTATTATTATTATTATTATTATTATTATTATTATTATTATTATTATTATTCACAGGGAGATCGTAAGTACATTGTCTTTTTTAATGACATACCCTTGTATAAGGCGGATATCCTATGATATAGTATTAGGGGGCCAGTCCTAATAGCTATATCCGAAGTCGAGGTGTATGTACCCGACCCTGCGATACACCGACACAAGTAGAGATTGACCGTGCTCAGGTGCGACAGTATATAATCTATCGTAAAAAATAATTTAATGAAAGTTTCAGAGAACATTTCATTTTCGAGAACATCATCCCAGGACTTGGAAAGGGTCATACCCGGGAACACCATCGCTCAATACACTAGCGATCCCCGTATACGGTGTATCATCGTCGATCGACCTTTCGCACTCGTATGTTGCGATCGAATGCCAAGTTATATCACTGAGTCTTTTTAATATTCATATTGATAACTGATGATGCATGATCAAATCATGATACGCCGTGGGCAATCAACCAGTTTGTTTGAGACGCATAAAGAAAAATAATTTCTTTGTCACTGTCTTCGTCGTTTAGCGCGGATTTCTTTGCCTGGTGGAGGACCACCAACAAAAGTCAGATCGAACTTTGACTGTTCGAGAATGTCCCAGATCTTATTAGGGATTCCGCCCAACGATAATTCAAAATGGACATCAAGCACTCCTCTTGGCAGTGTCTGAATGGTCCACGCAGTGTAATCCTTGTCTCTGGGAGTAATTGTATCATCCCATGTCTCGAGACTTTTTGCGTCTTTATATACTGGCAGATAATGTCTTGCCTTTGGATCCTCAACCGGGTCCATACTTCTCCAAAACTGGAGTATCGGTTGTACTATTTTTGCGGCTGATGATATTTTGAGTGTCCGTGTGACACGCATCTGTCGTGGGACCGCCACGACCCGCATCAAGTATAAGTCTGAGAGAGTGTCATCAGCGACATGTTGTTCCGCTGGTCTCATCAGATAGAAAGCATCTTTCACCCATGCGATGGTTGCTATCGCATCGCCTTCCTTCCATCGCTCATGGACAATCTCAACGTTGCCCGCGTTTGGGTCAGTGTCCGTCCCCTCCTCCTCCTGGTGGACGTCCTTTGATCTCATCGACCTCATCGCCTTCCTCGGTTGGTCGTTGATAAGATCGTTCCGCGCTCTCGTTAGCTGCGCCTATGTGATCTTCTCCTTCTTTCCGCTATGCTCTCGCGGAGACTTAGACAGAGTCCCCACCGCGCTTATGCGGTCAGTCTTCTCCTTACTGTCCACCTCACTCTCCTCCTTCTCAGCTATCGGTGCCCGATAAGCATCGTCTTGGTCTATGCCAGCCTCCTTGTGGATGGGCGGCACCTCTTTGAAATCATCTTTCATCCGTTTTAACGCCTCCTCAATGGATTCATCTTCCAATAAGAAGGGATCATACTTATTCAGCCTTCTTACATTCACAATTTGCACCTTCCCTCTACCCCTGATCTTGTAGTTCAGAGGTCCCGTCTGTTCCATAATCTGATAAGGTCCTTTCCAGTGAGTGAACAGCTTAGAGCTGACTCCTTTCGGCACCTGAGGATGGTACAACAGTACAATATCCACAACTGGAACTTGATCTGATCCAAGTGCGCTTGTCGCACCCCTTCAGCATCAGTCTTTCGGCGCTCCGCCTCTCTATGCGCCCTGACTATTTGTTCCGCCTCCATCTTCACTCTAAGTCTCATCCCAAACAACTCATCCGCATCCGCCCAAGTGTCTTTTGGGTGAAGGAGCGAAGTTGATATCAGGCTCACGCCCATATACTAACTGATATGGCGAGATTGAGCTCTTCGAGCCTCCTAACGCCGTAGAGGGTAGACAGTTCATTGCAAACGCAAATGATGGTGCTGCCTCGACCCATGCTCTTTGATTCTCCTTCTTCGTGCAATACATCTTTAGTGAGGCTTTGAGGGGTCTGTGTACCCGCTCGATTTTCCCATTTGCTCGCGGGTTATAGGCAGTAACATATTGCCATTTCATCCCGTAATACTTAGATAGTTTGTCGATGACCTCGTTATTAAAGTCCGAGCCTCGATCAGAACATATCTTTCTTGGTACTCCGATCTGTGAGATGATCCTATCGATCAGCGCCTCGGCCGTCGTCTTGCCGGTAACGTCTTTGACAGGGATGATCCACACATAGTTGGTGGCTCTGTCAATAGCCATGAGGAGGTATTTGTAACCATCCCTCGATTCTGGGAAAGGTCCCACATGATCAATGTGTATCAACTCAAACATCCCCGCATGAAGAGGAAATTCGCAAATCAGGCCGAAATTTGCCTTCAGTGGTGTTTTGTTTATCTTGCACGGGATGCATGCATCCACCGCCTGATCTATCTCCTCCTTCATCTTCTTCCACCAGAATCGCCTCGCTACGAACATGTGAGTTCGTTGTCGACCCGGATGCGCCAAAAGTGTGCAATTGTGGGCTGCGATAAATATAAATCGTCTCAGACTCTCCGGTACCCAAAGGGTCCATTTGTCCGGCTGTGACGCATAGCGACCGTGAAGGCCCTTGTACCACAGTAGACCATCTCTCCATCCCATCTCCTTCATCTGATCTTTGATCGCTTTCGTCATCTTCAGCTCATCCGGGTTCTGATATAACTGTATGAGTTCCTTAAACTCCGGATCTTGAGCCTGTTGTTGCCTCCATGCGGTAGGCGAGGCTATATGGATAGTACCATCTTCTAGCCGTATCCCGATTCTTTCCGGGTCATCGTCTAGGTCACTTCTCCGCTCTTGAGGAGGCTCCGCATAAACATTCTGCGTCTCCTCTTCCTCTCTTATGTTCGCCTTCGCATTCTTATATACCTCATAGGACCACTCAGCGTCCTCCTGGGTATGTAGCTCACAACATATCCCATGATCCGGGCCTTGTGGACTGTACCGTAGACCTGTGCGGTCATATCGGACTCCACTCGCCATCTCCATCGCCTCAATGTGGCTGACCTCATACACCTTCTCAGTGGACAAGTCTTCCATCTCCACCGTGGACACCAACGCCGATACTTCTGAGTTAAACTCTAGCCTAGAGAGGCTATCAGCGACCACATTTCGCTTTCCCGGTAGATGGATAATTGTAAAATCGAAACAAGACAAGAACGCTTGCCACCGCGCCAGCCGTCCAGTCTGTTCATGATTCATCAACCATAACAGGTTATGATGATCAGTTCTGACAGTAAATTGAGGTCCTCCCACAAATACTCTCTGAGCCTCTTGAAGGCCCACACCACCGCTAACGCCTCTCTTTGCCTTGTGCAATAGTTTCTCTCCGCCGCACACAACTTCCTACTAATAAACATGATTGGGCGTAATTTCTTCTCCTCATCCTCTTGTTGTAATACAGCCCCAATCGCAAACTTAGATGCGTCTGTATCGACTACGAATTGTTTCGTAAAGTCGGGCATCTTTAACACCAGTCCTCCGTCTTTCGGGTCTTTATAAATAAGATCTTTGAGCGCATGAAACGCTTGCAAAGCCTCTTCGCCCCACTTCTCAAAGTCTCCAAAATCTATCATTTTCTCCAACTTAGCACGTGTTGCACCCCAATCGGGTATAAACTGGCTATAGTATTGCGCCATCGCAAGGAATTCAGTGCGGTTCTTTGGTATCGGTCGATTCATAATCTCCTCCCTCTTCTCTTTGGATATCGAGACTCGATTATGGGAGATCTCGTAACCTAAGTATGTCACACTCGTCTTGGCAAGTTGACACTTCTTTAGATTGCACTTCAGGCCAAAAGCTCCGATGCGCCTGAATATATCGGACAAATGATCAATATGCTCCTCCATTGTGTTAGAGTATACGATAGTGTCATCGATATAGCAAAATGCATATTCTCCCGCCTTCTGTCCCCGCCTTCTCATAAAGCCTCTGTCAGATAAATCATCGTACTGACTGCTCAACATCTTCTGCATCGCCTTCTGAAAAGTCCTGGGGCTTGCTTGAGGCCCATCGGAAGCACTTTCCATTGGTATATTTCCATACCCACCACAAACGCCGTCAGCCATCTGGACTTTTCCTCCAGTGGTATCTGCCAGAAGCCATTCTTAAGGTCCATGACCGAATAGAATTTTGCATTCCGCAGTACTCTCCTTCCTTCTTCTAATGTCGGGAAAGGATTTCTCTCTTCCTCCAGCACCTTGTTAACACGAGCATAGTTAACTGTCAGGCGCCATTCTCCTCCTGGCTTCGGCACTATTCTCGGTTGTGAGACTATTGGAGATGTTGATCTCTCAATAAAGTCCTCATTGAGCAGCTGTCTTGCTAGCTCCTCCGCTATCTTCGCCTCATGTATACTCAAATTCGCCCTTCGTGGTGCCGGTGACGGCTCCGCACCCGGTATTTTGTAGATAACCGCAGTGAAATCTTCAGGCTTGACACCACCTGCATGTGGAGGGTCAAAAATTTCCTTGCTCGCCTCCAATTTGGCTTTTAAAAGCTCCTTCTCCTTCTCCGTGCCTACTCCTTTTTCCAATATTTTCCGCGCCGCCTCTTGAAAATCTTCATCAGACATCTGCTTATGTTGCTTGAGGGGTTCTCTGTCCTCCTCCGAGACATCATCTAGGCCCGTCTTTTCATACGTGACCGTTTCCGGCTCATCATCTTTACCGAGCTCCACCAGCATGTCAATGAGTCTCGCGTTGCAAAGGAGCTTTACGGGTGTAAAAACCATCAAAGCATGTGAATGCTTTCGGTATCAATTTCAACTTGTCGAGGTCTCTGAGCTTCCGCTTGTATGCACTGCTCTGCTCACGAGTTCCCATACGACAAGCCACCACTAGCTGTTGCTTGCGAGAGGGTACCGGTATAGGATGATCAATAAGCCGGTCCCTTATTTCCTGCGCCCATATCGCCTTCTCATTATATGGCAGGATAATAGTATACGGCTTCTTATTTTCGAATAAAGTCCGTAAGCATTTCTTCACTTCAGTTAGTGAACGCGGCCACGTCGACTCGTCACCCCAGAAATCAGTAATAAAACTTTTAATAGTTTCTGGCGGAGTATCCGGGATTCGCCCCTCTCTCCTTGGTACAAACGCATCCCTTTTTTCTTCTCCTACTTTCGCATGGAAACAGTATCCGTTAGTAATATGGACATCTGTTCTTACTCCTTCCGCGAATCTCGCCAACGATGGGCTTCTTTGTGCGACACATATAATCTCCTCCTTTCGCTTCTCGATTAAGTCATCAATAGACTTTTTGTCCCAATGGCATGTCGGAACTGTGACAGTGCACACTTGGGATTCCCAATTGTCGGTCCGGGACAGCTCATCCGGTCTTACGACATGGGTGAACGTACACCTCAAGTGCCTCATGTGCGATGGCAATCTTTTTGTGATCCGTCGCTAGACTCAGCTCATAAGCCTCATAAGAGTCAGTAGCGTTGAAGGGATCAATATCGTTCTTTTCTCCTCTTTTTACTCCATATATCACTCGCCGTGCGGCGCAATCAATCACAGCCCCCATCGTAGCCAATTGGTCATACGATAGTAATATTGACCCGTGGTAACCGGGGACGACATAAAGGTCCATGCGGTATACTCGTGCGGATTTTAATTTAAAGGTCAGTGTGATGATTCCCGTGATGACCGTCCGGCTACCCACTCCCTTCAGAGTGCCAGTCGAATTTTTCATATTTCCGTCCACCCAGTCCCGGTATCGATAAAAAAACTTCCGGCGACAATATTAATATTCGCCATCGTATCATTACCAACTTTTAATATTGTCTTCAATGTTTCACAATAAAGTTCCGTATAACACAGAGCATCGGGCCTGTGTATATTGACTGCGAGAACAAGAACTTTACGTTCCAAATTTTGAGTCTTGTCTCTAAGTTTT
Organism: Paulinella micropora; assembly: GCA_019918135.1. Lineage (NCBI taxonomy): Eukaryota > Cercozoa > Imbricatea > Euglyphida > Paulinellidae > Paulinella > Paulinella micropora. The sequence continues at coordinate 174,523 of WBZZ01002123.1, forward strand.
TCAACTCCTCCTTCTTCTCCTCCTGCTTCACCTCATTAACATTGTTATTATTCTGCGGTACTGGTGCGTTTACTATGTGAGCGACATTGTCTTGTGGCACTTGAGTACACACATTGTCTTTTTGCTCGCCAACCGCCGCGATCGTAGACATTGAGTCTGTTCGTGGTTGTTTGCTTGGCGAGGCGATACGTCTGCCATTGGCCTCCTCGCCTCCATCGCAAGTCTCGCCTTCCTATTTGCATCAGTTATCATTGGTAACCGTGATGTATGAACGGGTATGAGACTACCTTGGGGCTGCAGTCTCTGTGTACCCACATCTTTGTATTCAGATTGAGGAAGCGTTGGCCCAGTCTGCACAACAGCATTAGAAAGCACTGTGACTTTAGGGTTAAACTTCACAGTCTTCTCCTTCCTCTCTTCTTCCCCCTCCAGTCATTCCACCACCTCGAAACGATTACCTTGAGTAGTGTCCGGGTGGATGACGTATCGGTCTCCGAGGCAGTGTTGTAGGCCTGAGCTCGACCGAAATTCGGGTTGGAGCTTGCCCATGAGCCTCCTCCTCCTCTGGGTGGGGGGGCTGGAGCTCGAACAGCTCTCCCTCCATAAGGGGTATATCCCCGACCTCCTCCTCTTCCTCTCTGAGGGGTTCCCTGCCACCTCGAGGCTCCTCTCCATGTTCCTCCTCCTCGTCCTCCTCCTCCTCCTCCTCGTCCTCCTGCTCCTGCTCCTCATCCTCGTCCTCTTTGAGAGGCCTTTAGTTCTTTTGTCTCTCCCTTTCCTCCTTCTTCTCCTTCATCCTCTCCACATAGGCAATGATCGCCTGTCGTAACTCCTCATCATCACACATATTGGCGTACCAACCTTCGTTCGCAGCGGCAATCTGAAGCATGTTGAAAAGGCCCGGTTCCTTGCTTTCCGTCCTGCTCAGAAAATTTGCCCTTGCTGTTGGGTTCTGCCTATCATGATTGAAAGAGCAGTCTCTGTTCTCCATCTGTGCCTTACACTGCAAGCCCGCGAACCACCTCCAACATGCGGTCTTCAGGTCTGGCTCTCTCTGTCTCTTCCAACCGGCAACTCTGTTTGTGTACGTGGCTTGTGCGCCAACAGGTACACCGCCTGCCTGTGCCGTATGTGCCTCCGTGAGCGAGTCCATGTTTGAGCATGCACTCATCACTTCTTGAAACAGTGCTGACGGAGCAACGCTTTGAACCGTATTTTCGAACACGTGTGTCTCGAGGAAGTTCTTGGACTTCACTGAGCTAAACGTCGAGCATTGTTGTATGAGCTGAGTAAGCTTACTCGGGTTAACTGTGTGTAACGCCGAGAAGAAATAGAGGATGATCGACTTGCGGCCATAGAATAGCCCATAGGAGGAAACTACCTCCGTAAGGGTCGCCGCCAAGCCAACAGCACTCCTCAAACTCATCGCCACTGTCTCAAAGATTTCAAATCCTATGAGAGTACCAGTGCAGAGATGCTGGTATCCATGAGATTGAAAATATGAAATGAGTGTGGCCACCGCCAGTTCACACTGAGCGTCTAGGCCTGTTGCATTGTTTCTCTTAATCTCCTCCTTCTTTCTCAAAAACTTGTACTGTGTCAGATCGAATCCCTCCGAGACTAGAGATTGGTCAAAAACAGTAACAAGGGCCTCGTATTCCTGCGTTTCGTCGCAAGGAAAAGCCTTCATGCAGGCATTGATCTCTTTGAGCTTGCTCAAAAGCGAAGCATCAGAGTCTTTGTCTGAGCTCGTCTTGGCATATAGCATGAGACTTGCCACTCCTCCTTTCTTCCCCTTGAAGGCATTTATGATATTTTGTCTGTCCTTCTTCTCCGTGTTTGTGACCACCACCGTAGTTGAGCCCGGGGTGCAGGGGCTGGTGGGGCAGGAGCTGGTGGGGTCAAATATGTCGGAGGGTGTGCCTTTGCACCACTCACTTTTGCTTTCATTCTTTCCAGTCTCATCGTCTTCTCGAACTCCTCATTCTCTTTCGCCTTCTTCTTCTCAGATATCACCAGCTTTTGAGCATGAGTGATAAAGGCCACCAATTCAGAAGCAGATCTGAGAAAATTATATTTCTCCACATATTGGTCAACACCTGCTTTGTTGGCGACCGGTGGTGCGTTACTAAGTGATTTAAGGACAGAGTGATCCTTGGTAGGAATCCATCTCTTCCATGCCTCCTTGTGCAGTAACGCACCCATCAACAGTCTGATCTTGGTCAGAACTCTGTCGGTCTTCTCTAACTCATCAATCACAGGATGAGTTTCTCCTGCTGCCTTAATGCTTTTTTCCATCTCTGCCTTCCCCTCCTCCAAGGCCTTTATTTCCATTGTAAAAAAATGAAATATGCCACTCGAGTTTTTCGAACCCAGATTGGTCTTCATTTTTGTTACATCGACTGCCTCCTGACCAGTCGCGAGGAATCTGGCCGTTGCTCTTGGGTTTGTGTACTGGAGGTAACCCTCACATCGTGGGCCGTATGAACGTTCCCAAATCAGGGTTTGTGTGTACACCCCAAAGATCAAAGTAATCTATCACTCAAACGCAGAGTTTAGGGAAGCTACCCCGCTAAGGGTAAAGAATAACCGAAGAAAAGACTTTTAATGACTTTGGGTCACACAAATTTATGATGTTATGACCTTTACAGAATGGTAATACTCATTTGATTCTAGGCATTCCAGACTATGATTCGCGAATACTCTAGAAAGTGTCCTTGTCAGTAATAAAGGTATTAATAACTGTCCGGCCTATGAACCTGCCTATGACTAAGACTATCCAAATTACCGGTAAATTGTCTAGGTGGAGTAACGGGTATTAGTAGTACATTACAACGCTCCCCCTTAGTCGCAAGTCATAGGCTATATTAGTGTGTAAATATAAAAAAAATAGTGTTGAGGATCAGTTATGGGTTACCCGAAGGTTAAATATCAACTCCCATTTACATCACATCCTCTATGTATGTATATATGTGTAGTCATGCAGTAACATGTATGAAGTATGTATGTGTTCAAAAATTTGCAAGCGCTTCCCGTAGAGGGTAGCAAAATAAAAAAAAATTAGATTTCCTATTCTAGGACAGAAAGAATGATAGAAAGAATTTAAATTGCTAAGTTAGCCAGGGAAAGCCTCGCGGCTGCCGGCCTCGCGTGGCAGTCGGCTACCCAGCCTCGGCTCGACGGCTCTTGACCCCTGCGCAAAACAAAGCTGCTGCAACAAGCAACAAACTGCACAAAACACTCAAAGCAAATATAGGTGAGTGGACACGCAAATCCCGAAATTACTTGAGCTTTACCGTAAATTTGTTAAGTAAATACTCGAATTGTTCTTTCGGTAAATATTTTGTCATTACATCACCTATCTGCTTCTTCGTACCTACTTTTACAAACTTAATCTCACCGTCTCTCTGTAGGTGGTGCATAAAGTGTAATTCTAAAGGTAAGTGTTTAGTTCTATTACCTGACATACCCCTCTCTGCCGCTAAGACTGTTTGAGAGTTATCCTCGAATAATTCTATCGGGCTCTTTTGGGCTATGTTTAGTTCTTGTGTAATGTGTTTTAGTGCAAGTCCCTCTCTAATGCACTCAGTTGCTGCAAATATTTCAGCATCATTGGAACTCAGGGCGATGCGACTCTGTCGCTTTGATAACCATGCAACTGGATCGCTGCCCCATAGGATCACGAATCCAGTGCGGGACTTCCCTGTTTTCTTACAAACTTTGTGAGCCGCGTCGGGCCACATGGAAAGTTTTGGATAGGTTTGCCCTTCTTGCTCTGACTTAGGCTCATGGTAAGCTAAACCTCGATAAGAGTTAACTAAATAACGAAAGATTCTGCCTAACATCGCATAAGTTATTCCCTTATCGATAGTTTGCATGACACTTGCCGAATTTAGTGCTTGTTCTATATCGGGTCTTGTCATCTTTGCGAGAAATAGCAAACGACCAACTAGACTAGGAATTGAAAATTTTCGCAAGCTAGCTGATTCCGACATCGGTTCCGTGAAATGTTCTTGCGCTGGAGTACTAACGGGTTTAGCAGAATCGTAGCCTACCTCTTTTAGTATCTGCTGCTGATATTTTCGCTGATGCAAAATTATTTTCCCGTTCGATTGCTCTATCTCTATTCCTTTGAATTCACGGGCAATACCGAGTCTTTTGAGCGGGAAATGTTTTTCTAATGCGGACGCAAAACGCTCATATGCTTGTTTGTTTGGTGCGGTGAACAACAAGTCATCAACATGAAATATCCCTACTATCGCCTCTCTCAAAGCTTTATCATTTTCTACAAACATACATAAGTCTGAATCTAGCAACCTAAAACCTAGCTCCTCTAACTTGGGTGCTAATATCTCATACCATCTTCTTCCTGCCTGTGGTGCACCATATAAAGCACCATCTATACGCCATATCATCCCCTCATGCCCTTCTCTGTCTACACTCTCTGGCGCATATGCATAAACAGGGTCATTCATACGAGCATTTAGGTATGCATTTTTAAAATCTATGCCGTATAGTTTGTGTTTGTGCCAGGCAGCTAGTTTGGCGAGAAATAAAAGTGAATGGTGCGCGGCGCAAGGAACAAAGAGCTGATCTGGGTTATAGCTAACACCGGGTTCTAACATATCTCCCCGTAAAGCTAAACGAGACTTTATGAACTTTTTCCCGTTCTCATCTAACTTTACTTTGTGAACCCATGTCAATCTAACTATCTTACTAACTCCTGCCTTGCTTGCCTCCTTATGGGGTACCCATGTGTATGTGTTAAAGGATTGAAGAGCTTTTAGCTCTGTTTTCATACCCTCTAAAACATCTTTAGCTGTCAAACCTTCCTCTATGACATCTTTGGGTACTCTGATATCTACATACAAATAAAAATCACGAATCTCATCTGCCACCATACGGTCATCGCATAAAAACATATTAGCGGGACTTTGTAACGGGTATTCGGGATCTTTCACGGAGTATTTGAGGATTTCCGAATTCAACATCCGTTCTTCTTCGTCCTCAAACTTAACTATGTGGGTGGGCTGAGGTCTGTCTCTTACTACGAGTCTATCTCTGGGGTCACTCACTCTGCTGACTACCCCTACTCGTACTATGCTCTCCCATCCCTCACCGTACTTTTTCTTCGCCCATCCATCTCCCCATGCACGCGCGGGCACTCTTACTACCTTACCTATTAGCTCTTGAGCCTCTCTCTTTTCTCTCTTGGGCTCATTGCTAGGGGTAAATCTCTCTACTGCCTTGCGCTGCCTTTTACCGGGGATTATGTTACTCTCCGTTACTCTCTGACTCTGCTCCCACGTTAATCCCTTAGATGGTGGTGATTTTTCTTCGTATGCTCTTCTTTCATGTATTTTTAGTGGATCTGTTGGATCTTGTTCATTTGTATGCTCTTGTGGCTTGATCTTGTGCTCTGGGGGTAATTGTTGTGGATAATGTGGCTCTGGACTTGTGTGTAGGCGTGTATGTTTGTGATCCAATGTATTCTTCTCCACATGCTCATTTTCATGCTCATTCTCATTCGCATCGATATCAACATTCTCTGTCTCCCCCTCAACTTCATCAAAGTGTGTTGTTGGGTGGTCGTTGTTGACGTTGTGCGGTGACTTAGGTGATTGAGGTGGTGATTGGGGTGGTGATTGGGGTGGTGACGCTTGTGGAGATGTGTGTGGTTGCTCGCTCTCATTCTCATTCTCCCCCTCAGAGTCATCATTATCCCACGACACTAGTTTAGGAGGATGAGCTTGTTTACCGATTTTGTGAATATTAAATCTCACATCTCTCACTCCGGAAATTATCTTCTTACCATCCCATACGCGGTATAGTTCCCGAAATAGATCATATCCTACTAGCATCACCTTTTTCCCTCTGTACTCTCCCTTCCGCACTTTAGTCTTAGGTATATGTAACACACCCATACATCCTATTGGTTTTAAATGAAAGAGTGTTGGTTTTCTACCTAACAGCTGCTCATAAGGCGAAATTCCTTTGCGTTCCCCGTGAATTGCCGGTAGTATGTTGTGAATGGTTGTTGCTGCGTGTTCTAATTCTGCCCAGAATTGCGGCGGTAATTTAGCGTGATATCTCATTGCTCGTGCAGGCCCCGCCGTAATATCATTCACTTTTTCCGCAATAGGATTCCCGTCTTTATCGTTTGTCGCGGAGGTTTTCCAAATAAAGCGAATATTTTTCCACCACTTAATGACTTCCTCCGGAATATGGAATTCTTGATCTGCGCGAATTTCCTTTACTTTGTTTCCTGTCTGTCTCTCATAAAAGGCTACAGCTTGTTTTAAGCAATCTACAAACTCATTCTTATGGGCTAAATAAAAGTCAAGAATGAACAGTGAGTAGTCGTCGGTGACCGAAAATTTATACCGTTTACCACCTATTGATCTAGTTGCCCACGGTCCTGATGTGTCTATGTGTAGAATTATACCTGGCTTTTGGGCTCTTTCTATTGTATTAACTGCAAAACGTGGCAAACGTTTAGACTTTCCTATCATGCAAGATTCGCAAAATCTCACATCGCTCTCGTCACCAACTAACTTAATGTTCAAAATTTTTGCCAATAGGCGCATCTTTGTTAACCCATAATGCCCACAGGCATAGTGAAAAAGCTTGATTCCTATCTTTCTAGGTTTGTCTGACTTTCTGGGGTAAGCTTCATATAATACTATATCTACGTGTAATTCTTTCTCTCTCTTATTTACTTCATGCTTACTTGTCTCGTTTTTGTTCTCATTTGTGGGGCTTCCCTCCCCTTCTACCCCTTGTTGCGAAAGGATCATATCTTTCGTTGACTTTCAATGGTTCATCATATTCGTCATCCCATCTATATATCATACTCTTAGTTAATCTTCCCCTTACTAATATGTCACTCTCGTTAATGTGGATGGGGTGTTTGAGTATTACTAACTGTCCGTTTTGGTGGATGACTGATCTGTTGTGTCTGTGGTCCATCTGTCCTGTAGAGACTATGCTAACTGGTAAGGTAGTGTCGAGTAACATCTTCTTTTCTACTGCTCTAGGCCTTCCTTTCCCATCTATCACAGTCAGCCTAGCTCTTCCTGACTTACTCAACTCCCTTTCTCCATTACCTGTCAGTAGTTCTACCGGGTCTATCTCATCGACATCCGTCAATCTGTCTTCTCTGCATGATATGTCTGTGCTTGCTCCACTATCCTGTACTGTCATGTCTCTCTTTTTCATCACTCTTTTTCTCACATGTATCAGTACATGCTCTGTCTCTCCTTCTGTCTCTGTCTCTGTTTCTAGTTCACCCTCAGAGACTCCTCTACCCTCACCTTGTCCCTCTTCTGTGAGTTGTGGAGGTGTAGTGATGGGACTCTGTCTGACTGCTCTCTCCAAGTACACTCCTTCTATTGCTCTTACTATGTCAGTCAAAAAGTCATCTCTCTCTAGCTCGCCACTCACGACACGCATCACTTCTCCATTCATTCCCCTCACGCACTCATTCATCAACGTTTTAGCTATTTCATTTATATCTTTGAAGGTTATGACGGGAGGGTTGATGGGTTGCGTGTTTGTTGTCTGTGTTGGTGGGAGTGCTGTGATTGGTCTAGAACTAGAGATTTGGAGTTGTTGTGAGGTGGGACCTATTTGGTTGCCAAACTTGTTGACAGAAGTGGGCCCAAGTCGTTGCTCTCCCTCATCCACTCCACTCTCTTCTCTCCCTTCTCTGCTCTGGCCGGTCCGCTGACTAGAAAATGGATTATGTTTGCGTGGTTGTTGCGGAATATTTTGCGAGACTTGTGGACTTGTGGAAATTTTGGTGTCACGTAAAGTTTCAAATTCCCCGAAAACGAGTCTTTGCGTAATTTTATGAGACTTTTCCAATGCCGCAGCTTTAAGACCTCGTTCGTCTGGGTAGTAAGGAGATTTGGGGGGACGCAACACGGGACTTACCGACAAATCCAACTCCGGATAATCTGGGTCTTGTGTGGCGTGATATCCGCAGTACCTCGCATAAGATAATCGTTTCGCGTGATTTGCGTATATTCCTTTTCCTTTTGATTTTTCAACGGAAACATTACACGGTTTTTTGCGTCTGTTTATTCCGGCACATTTTGTGTCAGGCGTGACTCCGTAAGAACTCTCAAGCCTCAAAGGAGTTTCGTTAGGGTTAGGGGTGACTGGGGAACATCGTGGGGTGGCGGATACTAACCGCTCTTCCTTGCCTTCTCCCCGTAGTGAGGAGGGACCTCGTAGGGTGGCCGATACTAACCGCACTTCCCGTCCTTCTCCACTCTCACTATGTCTATTCCCTACCCTAGGTGTAGTCTTTGTATCGTTCAAAAGGGCTTGGGGACTTGTAGATTTGTGATGAGGTGAGCTTGGTTGCTCGTCATCTCTTTCTCTTTCTTCCTCATCATCATCGCTCTTATCATAAGTGTTCCCCATATGGATTAAAGCAACGTTTGTATCAGAGTCACTTTGTTCGTCTTCGTTTTTGTCGTTGCCGGTTGTTATCAAAGTGAGTGCTTTCTTTTTCTTATGAAAGGGTTTCTTTTTGTTTTTGTAATTGTTCTTTTGTTCGTTCTTTTCTTGTTCCGTGCCTTTGTCTTCCGTTTGATTCCGTTTTAATTTTCCTTCTTTGCGGAACTTTTCCGAAATCACCGGACAATATCTCATGGTATGGCCTTTGGCATCACATCCGAAACACGTGACTTTGAGCGTCCAGTTTGGAGCTGTCTTTGGTCCCGGTTTATTGTCTCCCCTTTTCCCTTTATTATCCATCAGGAGATTGGTCTCTTGCCGCTGCTTGCCATCCCGAGATTTCTTGTTGTTGTCTTTGCGAATTTGAGTTTTTCTCTCACGGAAATTGTTACGTCTTTCTTTTTCTTCCCACATTAACCATCTTTCCTAGATGCTTCGCATAGTTCCGAGAAATTTGGTCTTAGTCTGGCCGGGAGATCATAGTGGTCCACCTGAAATTTATCCCCGAAAGCTGGATGGTAGCGCAATTTCTTAAATAGCTTTCTCTTTGCTTCCTCATCGGAAAATGGCGCCCCACGTAAACTTTCAAGCTGGATTTTCTTTGCGAGAAATTCATTTAGCCAGTCTACATACCTCTGACCTGCCCTTGGTCTCGTTCTCTCAAACTCTTCCTCTAACATGTACCTACCTGCTCCGGAAATGCCTCCCCATTGATCTCTTACTACTATCAACTCTTCAATGGGTCCTTTCGTCTTCTGTGTTCGCAGGAAATTAGATACATTGTCTTTGGAAAAAGCCACAGACAGACATAACTGCAAAGTTTTCATCCTTTCATAATATTTCTTCTCTTTGCGGATAGCTGTCTTTCTTCTTGTGTGTTGTTTCATACTTTGTCTTTTCTTTTTCCTTGCTTCTTTCTCTTTCCACTCTCTCTTTTGTTCTGCTGTCATTTTATCCCAACCTTCTGGCTGTTTGATATCTTCTTTCTTTGTCTGGGGTCTCTGTCTTCCTCTCTGAGAGGTGTCTGACTCTTCATCTTCCTCACTATCACTTATGGGCGTGTCGGGCTCTTCTAAGTCTTCTGCCGTCTTAGCCCTTGCTTCGTCGTAAGGAAAATCCCTTTTGGCTTTAGCTGGGTCGGCTAATGCCACAGATACCATCTCTGCCACGTGGACAGATATCCCCTGCATGTGCTTCTGAAACTTGCTTGACCAAGGCCAAAAGCTTTGGTCGTTGCCCTCGAATATGGGCACTTGACTCAATACGTGCTTTGGCACGCTTGCCTCCTTGACAAGGCTCATAACCAAAGTAATCTATCACTCAAACGCAGAGTTTAGGGAAGCTACCCCGCTAAGGGTAAAGAATAACCGAAGAAAAGACTTTTAATGACTTTGGGTCACACAAATTTATGATGTTATGACCTTTACAGAATGGTAATACTCATTTGATTCTAGGCATTCCAGACTATGATTCGCGAATACTCTAGAAAGTGTCCTTGTCAGTAATAAAGGTATTAATAACTGTCCGGCCTATGAACCTGCCTATGACTAAGACTATCCAAATTACCGGTAAATTGTCTAGGTGGAGTAACGGGTATTAGTAGTACATTACAACG
>WBZZ01002124.1:0-2500 GCA_019918135.1 Paulinella micropora
CTCACGTTCAGCACGATCGCGTTTGTTGCAGGTACCGACAGGGCGCTAGTATCGCACCCGCCAATCGCAATGCTGTCCGCCCCCAACACGGCGCCCGCATGTGACCCGATAGCTACGGACCGCGCTCCTTGGTTTGTGGTGCCCGCATAATATCCTATCGCCACGGATCGCTCCCCTTGGTTGGTATTGCCCGCCGTCGTGCCTATCGCCACGGCGTTGTCGCCTTGATTCTCGTTTCCGGTAGTATCTCCCACTGCGACAGCGCCAGAGCCTTGCGTAACCATCCCTGTATAATCGCCTATCGCTATGCTGGCGCCCCCTTGCTTCATGTCCCCGCCGGCCAGGTAGCCTACAGCGAGCGCGCCGCTAGCCTGTCGGAAGAGATCCTCGATCGTCTTGGTGTTGATCACGCCCGTTTCCTTCACCAGTATGCCGCTAGTGACTGGCATGGGCAAGAAGTCGCCCTCCGCGAGATAATATAGAGGCTCGCGGTGCAGAGCAAGGGTTCTATCCGATATAGACAGCAATGCGGTGGCGAACGGCTCGCCCGGCAGAGCTTCGCGCGGGACGGTACGAGTAAGCGGGGGCAACTCCAGGCGGCGTCGCTTGAGGGGCTGGGCGTCCGTCCCAGCGGCCAGTCGTTTGTTCCGTAGAGCTAGCATTATTTTCGCGCGATTGCACCTAAACATGAAAAATCAGAGTGAGTAAAAAAGCAATAAAATTTCCACTGTTTTGCGGCGCGGTAAATTTCCGGAAAATTGACAGCAAGATGTGGCAATTGGAAAAATGGCAATATGTTCGTTCAGGCTGCTAGCCACTTCTGGTCTTGCTTGGGTCGAAGATTATGATAGAGGTTCGGTGACGAAACGGACCAGCTTAGGTTCAGGTTTGTGGCCGGCCGGACTATGTATATATCACTGCCTTTTTGTACCATATCACTGCCTTTTTGTACCATATCACTGCCTTTTTGTACTATATCACGATATTTCGGCTATATCACTGTATTTGGACCCTATGGTGACAAAAAGGCAATACGTGCCTGAACCAACCAACAGAAGAAGACAAAAAATTTTCCCGCAAATCCCGGCCTGCGGCTCAAAGCTGGACATGGCAGGTCCCCCCTCCCCGCGGTGGTCCAAATCCGCCCTCTGTGCCTAATTAAATTCTCGACTGCCTGGACCGCTCCTTTGGACCACAAGGCTCCAAAGGCGGGCCAAAGCGCCAAAAGAACAGACTAGAAAATCCGGATCCGATTTGGACCACCGGGTGGCAGCAGGGGCAGTCTCGTCGAGCGAACTAGTGTCTCGTCGACACCGTCAGCTGCTCGACGAGCGCGTGGTCCAGAGCGGTCCACAAAATATATACGTCCCCACGTCCGACCCGGACCAAGGGAGGCATACACACCGCCAACATGACACAGGCAGTCACGCGAGGTGTCGCGCTGGTTCGATCGACGTGTGTGTGTGTGTGCGTCGTGGTCCAAACAGGCCAGAAAAAAATATACGACCTGGGTGTCGTCCTGGACCACCCGTCGAACGGCAGAGAGGGGAGGGACCCACCGCCACCATGAACCAGGCAGTGTGTCGTCGGTACTGACCTCGGTGTCGACGGGTGGTCCAAAGCGGTCCAAAAAAGATATACACACAGACGTCCGATCCGGACCACCACCGCGAGAGGGAGGGGGACCCACCGCCAACATGATCCAGGCAGTCTACCAAGGGATACTACACTTGTTTGATCATGGTTGCGGTAGGTCCCTCCCTCTTGCGTGGTAGACGGGCGTGCGTGGTCCGGCGTGGTTGGGAAAAGATATACTGCCTTGGTTCCGATTTGGACCACGCGTCGACTGCACCTTGGTCCCGTGCCATCGAGCGAACTGGCGTCTCGTCGACACCGTCAGCTGCTCGACGAGCGCGTGGTCCAAGGCGGTCCAAAAAAGATATACGTCTCCGCATCCGATCCGGACCACACCCGTCGGTCGCGCGAGAGGGAGGGGGGTCCCACCGCCAACATGATCCAGGCAGTCTACCAGGGGATACTACACTGGTTTGATCATGGTTGCGGTGGGTCCCCCCTTCCCGTGTCCCCTGTGGTCCGGCGTGGTTGGGAAAAGATATACTGCCTGGGTGCAGATTTGGACCACGACACGACGACACACTCAAAGTGTCGACGAGCGCAATAACAAATACGAGAAACATAAATACTTTGCAAACATGCTTGCTTTTCACTGTCAGGAGGATGATTTTTTGAGAAGGATGGAACACGAAGAGCTACACTCGTCCGTGCTGCATCCGACTCAGACATCAAAACAGAAACCGCAAGTGTTTGGCGTTTCGCAAATCGTAGGTTTTTTACAACAAAAAAATGTGTGGCTGGTATTTATCCAAAAAATAAGAGGACTCGCACTTGTGGGTGGAGGTCCGGTGCCACCGCCCACCAGAAAAACTTTTATTGTATATTCTGATAGCGCGTGTCCTGAACGGTCGAATGCCACTTTCCC
>WBZZ01002124.1:12500-45000 GCA_019918135.1 Paulinella micropora
ACAATGATGACATTGTATGAGGCCTAAACCCCCGAAGGGACCTAGCCCGGGCTATGCAACACTGGACGGCTATGACGGAATGCAGTCACCGATACGGACTAGAGGAAGATTAGTCCAATTTTTGACTGCACATGAGCGATAAATCGCAAAAGAGCAACGAGCTACGCAGGAGGATAGCTTGAAGCAAAGGGATTTGGATTGGGGATGGGACAAACCCAAGGCGCGGAAACATCGATGAACAGAGAACGATACCATGCCGCGAGCCCCGCATTCGATTGGTCGAAGGTGGCAGGTCCATCCGTTGTCCTCGATTTGAGATTTGAGCCCATTATATCGGTTAGTCTTGTAGGCTCGTGCATCAAGGATGTTTTCCTCGACCGGGCACGTGAGCTCGATCAGTATGCATATTTTGGTAGACAATGACCAGACAAGAATATCGAGGCGGAGGTCAGTGACACAGATGTGGACAGGAAAGGCTTGCTCAGAACCGGTGTACTGGGTTTGGAGCTGCCAATCGTTTGCGGTGTCAAGCAGGCATGGACGATGAAATGACTGCCCTTTAGACTTCTGCTCGCCCTCTTTGACAAACATAGACTTTGATTCATTTCCGTCTATACGGGAGCGTTTGTTATGGCTCTCGATGTGTTTTTGAAGGGGAGCTTCAATAGTGCAGAGCACAGAGTCGTGACGCCAGGTATAACGGCCTTGTTTGAAGGCAACATGGCAACCGGAGAGGATGTGACATAAATGTGCTTGACCAGAACAGAGAGCACACTTGTTGTTGGGAATGGTTCCCCACAGACGTCTAAGGTCGGGGTAATAACAGTTTGTGCTTGCATTGATGACCCAAGAGATTAAGCGGGGATTACGGGTTCCTCGCTGTATAGGTGTACATATCGGGGCTGACCCAGGGGTTCGTAGTCATGTTGCTCGGCATCTTGATGCCAGTGGCAGCCAGGCCAAACATCAAGTTATGGTAGATCATATTACCACAAGCTTGCATCGCGCCACCAGACGTTAGTGACATCAGCGCTGTGGTGATGGGCAGCGAGCTCGGCAGCGAGAAATTGCTTTGAGACATTTCGTACGTGCTCGGGTTGTACTGCAGCACCATCTTGCCTGAACCGCTCGCTTGGCCCGACCTCACCGGCCTGATGGTAGTCGAACCAGATGTGCTAACATCCATGTCTGCACCGCTCACGTTCAGCACGATCGCGTTTGTTGCAGGTACCGACAGGGCGCTATCGCACCCGCCAATCGCAATGCTGTCCGCCCCCAACACGGCGCCCGCATGTGACCCGATAGCTACGGACCGCGCTCCTTGGTTTGTGGTGACCGCATAATATCCTATCACCACGGATCGCTCCCCTTGGTTGGTATTGCCCGCCGTCGTGCCTATCGCCACGGCGTTGTCGCCTTGATTCTCGTTTCCGGTAGTATCTCCCACTGCGACAGCGCCAGAGCCTTGCGTAACCATCCCGGTATAATCGCCTATCGCTATGCTGGCGCCCCCTTGCTTCATGTCCCCGCCGGCCAGGTAGCCTACAGCGAGCGCGCCGCTAGCCTGTAGGAAGAGATCCTCGATCGTCTTGGTGTTGATCACGACCGTTTCCTTCACCAGTATGCCGCTAGTGACGGGCATGGGCAAGAAGTCGCCCTCCGCGAGATAATATAGAGGCTCGCGGTGCAGAGCAAGGGTTCTATCCGATATAGACAGCAATGCGGTGGCGAACGGCTCGCCCGGCAGAGCTTCGCGCGGGACGGTACGAGTAAGCGGGGGCAACTCCAGGCGGCGTCGCTTGAGGGGCTGGGCGTCCGTCCCAGCGGCCAGTCGTTTGTTCCGTAGAGCTAGCATTATTTTCGCGCGATGGCACCTAAACATGAAAAATCAGAGTGAGTAAAAAAGCAAGAAAATTTCCACTGTTTTGCGGCGCGGTAAATTTCAGGAAAATTGACCGTAAGATGTGGCAATTGGAAAAATGACAATATGTTCGTTCAGGCTGCTAGTCACTTCTGGTCTTGCTTGGGTCGAAGATTATGATAGAGGTTCGGTGACGAAACGGACCAGCTTAGGTTCAGGTTTGTGGCCGGCCGGACTATGTATATATCACTGCCTTTTTGTACCATATCACTGCCTTTTTGTACCATATCACTGCATTTTTGTACTATATCACGATATTTCGGCTATATCACTGTATTTGGACCCTATGGTGACAAAAATGCAATACGTGCCTGAACCAACCAACAGAAGAAGACAAAAAATTTTCCCGCAAATCCCGGCCTGCGGCTCAAAGCTGGACATGGCAGGTCCCCCCTCCCCGCGGTGGTCCAAATCAGCCCTCTGTGCCTAATTAAATTCTCGACTGCCTGGACCGCTCCTTTGGACCACAAGGCTCCAAAGGCGGTCCAAAGCGCCAAAAGAACAGACTAGAAAATCCGGATCCGATTTGGACCACCGGATGGCAGCAGGGGCAGTCTCGTCGAGCGAACTAGTGTCTCGTCGACACCGTCAGCTGCTCGACGAGCGCGTGGTCCAAAGCGGTCCACAAAATATATACGTCCCCACGTCCGACCCGGACCAAGGGAGGCATACCCACCGCCAACATGACACAGGCAGTCACGCGAGGTGACGCACTGGTTCGATCGACGTGTGTGTGTGTGTGTGCGTCGTGGTCCAAACAGGCCAGAAAAAAATATACTACCTGGGTGTCGTCCTGGACAACCAGTCGAACGGCAGAGAGGGGAGGGACCCACCGCCGCCATGACACAGGCAGTGTGTCGTCGGTACTGACCTCGGTGTCGACGGGTGGTCCAAAGCGGTCCAAAAAAGATATACACCCAGACGTCCGATCCGGACCACCACCGCGAGAGGGAGGGGGACCCACCGCCAACATGATCCAGGCAGTCTACCAGGGGATACTACACTTGTTTGATCATGGTTGCGGTAGGTCCCTCCCTCTTGCGTGGTCGACGGGCGTGCGTGGTCAGGCGTGGTTGGGAAAAGATATACTGCCTTGGTTCCGATTTGGACCACGCGTCGACTGTACCTTGGTCCAGTGCCATCGAGCGAACTGGCGTCTCGTCGACACAGTCAGCTGCTCGACGAGCGCGTGGTCCAAGGCGGTCCAAAAAAGATATACGTCTCCGCATCCGATCCGGAACACACCTGTCGGTCGCGCGAGAAGGAGGGGGGTCACACCGCCAACATGATCCAGGCAGTCTACCAGTGGATACTACACTTGTTTGATCATGGTTGCGGTGGGTCCCCCCTTCCAGTGTCCCCTGTGGTCCGGCGTGGTTGGGAAAAGATATACTGCCTGGGTGCCGATTTGGACCACGACACGACGACACACTCAAAGTGTCGACGAGCGCAATAACAAATACGAGAAACATAAATACTTTGCAAACATGCTTGCTTTTCACTGTCAGGAGGATGATTTTTTGAGAAGGATGGAACACGAAGAGCTACACTCGTCCGTGCTGCATCCGACTCAGACATCATCGCCAAGAACAGAAACCGCAAGTGTTTGGCGTTTCGCAAATCGTCTGTTTTTTAGAACAAAAAAATGTGTGGCTGGTATTTATCCAAAAAATAAGAGGACTCGCACTTGTGGGTGGAGGTCCGGTGCCACCGCCCACCAGAAAAACTTTTATTGTATATTCTGATAGCGCGTGTCCTGAACGGTCGAATGCCACTTTCCCCGACCGAAACGGACCAGCCAAATTTGCAGGGGAAAGCCGCAAAGTTTGGCTTTTTAGAAATTCTAGAATCCTGCCACCGGAAAAATCAGGTGTTTCCTGCCACCTGGCGCCACCTGACGTAGCCCTCCACGTAGCCGCTACGTCTATCGATGTAACTGCTAGGGTTAACAGATACGTAGCTGCTACGTCTGGATACGGACGTAACGGTCGCGGTTAACAGACACGTAGCCGGCCAAACTTGTTTTTGCGACATAGTTGTACTTGTGGATAGCAAATGCCATTTTGCCCTGCGCGGGCCGGGACAAAAAGGCAATGGATTATCCCACCCCGGGCAAATTGGCATCCTGTTCTTTCAGGCCAATCGGTAAAATAAGACAGATTGATGTATGATGTACATACATACATACATACATATATACATACATACATACATACATACATACATACATACATACATACATAACATACATAACATACATAATATACATTATACATAACATACAACATACATAACATACATAACAGACATAACATACATAACATACATACATAACATAACGACACAACACAACATAACATAACATATAACATAATATAACATAATAGAACATAACTTTACATAACTTTACATAACATTACATAAAAATTTTATATGGCATACATCGCATACATGCATTACATAACATTACATACATAACACACATATACATAAGTACATAAATATTTTTAAAAATATTATCGATAGGCCTGATAAAACAAAATGCCATTTTTGTCCTAGTGGGATAATCTATTGCCTTTTTGTCCCGTATCCGCGCAGGTAAAAGTGGCATTCGTGATATGCATCCACAACTAGGGTAATACCAGCCTGTGGTGCCACCAGCAGGGTTTTCGCATTTTTTGTGGTCACCTGTGCCACCGGTGGTTTTTGTGGTGGGCGGTGGCACCGGACCCGTCCCACAAGTGCGTGTTTTCTGAAAAATAGTATATAAAAGTAACGGTTTCAGCGTAAAAATTTTTGACAAGCAGGCACCGTGCTAAGTACGGTGCTAGCTTGGGCTCGTGGAGTGTGTGTACTCTCACACACACCACTCACCACAGGGATCTGGGGACGTGGCTACATCTGTTACACACTGGCTACTCCCGCAATGGCTACCCCCTACATTGGCTACCCCGACGCTGGCTACCCCCCCCCCCCCCTACCTTGGCTATCCCGACACCGGATACCCCCCCCCCCCCTACCCTGGCTACCCCGACGCTTGCTACCCCCCCCCCCCTACCCTGGCTACCCTGTCACTGGATACGACCCCCCTACCCTGGTTATCCCGGCACTGGATACGACCCCCCTACCCTGGCTACCCCGACGCTGGATATCTGGTTACCCCCCCCCCCTATCCTGGCCACCATTGCCACCACACACCAGAAAAAGTTGATGTCGAGACCAGTTGTTAGAACCTAGTCTGTATATCATCTTGTTTCTATCGACTGGTCTGGAAGGTAAAAAAAGAGGGGACGGGTGGGAGCACCGGTGCCCACTACGTAACGGCTAAGCGGAGACTGCCACTTAGCCGTTACATAGTGGACCCCGGATGCCACCTCCCACCAGAAAAGAGTTACGGTCGAGACCAGTCGTTAGAAACTAGTCCTATATCATCTTGTTTCTATCGACTGGCCCGGAAGGTAAAAAAAGAGGGGACGGGTGGGAGGGGGAGGGACACCGGGACCCACTACTTAACTGCTAAGCGGCGATCGCCACTTAGCCGTTACATAGTGGGCGCAGGTGTGCCACCTCCTCCCTGAAAAAAGTTACGGTCGAGACCAGTCGTTAGAAACTAGTCCTATATCATCTAGTTTGTATCGACTGGCCCGGAAGGTAAAAAAACTACGGAAATAGTGGTTGGTGTGCCACTTAGCCGTTACATAGTGGACGCGGGTGGCCACACCCCCCCCTCCACCTGGAAAAAGGACGGTCGAGACCAGTCGTTAGAACCTAGTCTGTATATGAGTTTGTTTGCATCGACTGGCCCGGAAGGTAAAAAAACTACGGGTATAACGGTGGGTGTGTGCCACTTAGCCGTTACATAGTGGGCGCGGGTGTGTGCCACCTCCTGCGTGAAAAAAGGCTGGTCGGGGCCAGTCGTGTGAACTTAGGTTATAAGTGTCTGAGCGGCAACGACTGGTCCAGGAGGTGGAAAAAATGACGGGAATAGCGGATGTTCGAAAAAACTGGTGGAGGGGGGGGGGGATGTGGGGAAATGGCGGGAAAAGCAGCTTAGCCGTTACGTAGTGGGCGCCGGGTGGCCCACCCACCTCCTGCCTGAAAAAAAGGCTGGTCGAGGCCAGTCGATGGAACTTAGGGTATAAGTGTCTGAGCGGCAACGACTGGTCCAGGAGGCGGAAAAAAGGACGGGAATAGCGGGTGTGGGTGTGTGTGTGTGTGTGTGTGGGAAAAGAGGGCTGGATTCCCTGGAAGTAGCGGAGGGGGAGAAGTGGCATTATCATTCCCGTGAAGTCTGGACCAGTCGTTGGAAATTAGTGGTATATCTCAGAATTTGTGACGACTGGTCCCGACTTTGAATTCCCGGGGAGTAAGAGGAGGGTGCCACCACTAGCATGTGAAAAAACAAAGTGTGGACCAGTCGTTAAAAATTAATGGTATATCTCAGAATTTGTAACGACTGGCCCCGACTTTGAAAATTCCCGGGAAGTAAGCGGAGTGGTGGCATTTTCCCGTGAAGTCTGGACCAGTCGTTAAAAATTAGTGTATATCTCAGAACTTCTGACGACTGGCCCGGACCATGAATTCAGCGGAGGGGTGCCACCCTTAGGGGGGTGGACCAGTCGTGAGAATCCAGCTAGTATCTCAGAATTTCTGACGACTGGCCTGGACCATGGGTGGGTGGTGGGGGGTGGAAGTGGTTGGGCAGGGAGTGGGCTGTAGCCACACCAAAGGCAAAACGCAGCAGGTGCGGCAGGTGGTGCCCCGCCCCCTATTACGGACAACTGGGTTTAGGGGGGGGGTGTGGAGTGAAATAACACATTTTGTTTTCCGGTGGGGGGGGGGGTCGTTTCCTCTGAATCTGCACCGGAGGGGGGGGGGGGGTTGTTTCGGCAGATCGGCACTGGGGAGGGGGGGGGGGTCGTTTTCGCCAATAAAAATCAATTAAATGAAAAATTGTCGATAGGCCGGCGCCGGCCCGGCCGGATAGGAGCCGGCCGGACCAGGGGCGCGTGCCTCGGCAGACCAGTTGTCGTCGTGTCTTGGTCAGAACCCTCGAGTTTCAAACCGAGGGAAGTGACAAGCAGCCGGAACGAAGCTATTGCCATTTTTCCACCTGGCCCGCAAAACACGTGAAATTTTTGCGAAAATTTTTCGATCGTCCAAATTTTTATTAGATGTCTGTTCTGGTAGGTACAGGCGTGAAATGCTTACTCTGTTCGAGACGGGGGACCCGGCCAAGCTGTCCCTGCTGGCGGAAAACAAGCGCTTCAACCCGGCCTACAAACAATTCCTGACGAGGCTGCACGCGGCCTGCAATACCGACGGCGGGCTGGCCGTGACTTACACCTACGGCAAAGATGGCAAAGGCGGCAGGCTGTACGCGGACTGCGGCTACCAGAACGCGCCCAAGGCCTTGCGCAGGCTGTGTCTCGAAGACTGGCACTGGCAATTCGACATCAAAAACTCTGTGCCCTTCTTTCTTTGGTACCTGATCCGCGAGCTGCCACTGGCCCGTGAAACTTTTTTTTTTTTAGATAGATAGATAGATAGATAGATAGATAGATAGAGAGACAGACAGACAGACAGACAGATAGATAGATAGATAGATAGATAGATAGATAGATAGATAGATAGATAGATAGATAGATAAATAGATAGATCGATAGATAGATAGATGAGATGTCGCAAAGGAATGTAGTCCTTGCAAAGGAACGCAGTTTCACATCAAACAGTCATTTGTGTACTGTGCATGTGTCCGGGATGGGAATCACGGGTAGACTGTGTTCTGGAAAAAAGAAGAGGAGGAAGGACGTTGAAGAAAAATGCAATCTAGGAATGGAGAGTGGGCAGGATAAGGAAGAAGAGAAAGAAAAGGAAGCCGTTAGTCCAAGTGTTTTGAGCACCGTAAGCTTGCGCAAGCTACAATGATGACATTGTATGAGGCCTAAACCCCCGAAGGGACCTAGCCCGGGCTATGCAACACTGGACGGCTATGACGGAATGCAGTCACCGATACGGACTAGAGGAAGATTAGTCCAATTTTTGACTGCACATGAGCGATAAATCGCAAAAGAGCAACGAGCTACGCAGGAGGATAGCTTGAAGCAAAGGGATTTGGATTGGGGATGGGACAAACCCAAGGCGCGGAAACATCGATGAACAGAGAACGATACCATGCCGCGAGCCCCGCATTCGATTGGTCGAAGGTGGCAGGTCCATCCGTTGTCATCGATTTGAGATTTGAGCCCATTATATCGGTTAGTATTGTAGGCTCGTGCATCAAGGATGTTTTCCTCGACCGGGCACGTGAGCTCGATCAGTATACATATTTTGGTAGACAATGACCAGACAAGAATATCGAGGCGGAGGTCAGTGACACAGATGTGGACAGGAAAGGCTTGCTCAGAACCGGTGTACTGGGTTTGGAGCTGCCAATCGTTTGCGGTGTCAAGCAGGCATGGACGATGAAATGACTGCCCTTTAGACTTCTGCTCGCCCTCTTTGACAAACATAGACTTTGATTCATTTCCGTCTATACGGGAGCGTTTGTTATGGCTCTCGATGTGTTTTTGAAGGGGAGCTTCAATAGTGCAGAGCACAGAGTCGTGACGCCAGGTATAACGGCCTTGTTTGAAGGCAACATGGCAACCGGAGAGGATGTGACATAAATGTGCTTGACCAGAACAGAGAGCACACTTGTTGTTGGGAATGGTTCCCCACAGACGTCTAAGGTCGGGGTAATAACAGTTTGTGCTTGCATTGATGACCCAAGAGATTAAGCGGGGATTACGGGTTCCTCGCTGTATAGGTGTACATATCGGGGCTGACCCAGGGGTTCGTAGTCATGTTGCTCGGCATCTTGATGCCAGTGGCAGCCAGGCCAAACATCAAGTTATGGTAGATCATATTACCACAAGCTTGCATCGCGCCACCAGACGTTAGTGACATCAGCGCTGTGGTGATGGGCAGCGAGCTCGGCAGCGAGAAATTGCTTTGAGACATTTCGTACGTGCTCGGGTTGTACTGCAGCACCATCTTGCCTGAACCGCTCGCTTGGCCCGACCTCACCGGCCTGATGGTAGTCGAACCAGATGTGCTAACATCCATGTCTGCACCGCTCACGTTCAGCACGATCGCGTTTGTTGCAGGTACCGACAGGGCGCTATCGCACCCGCCAATCGCAATGCTGTCCGCCCCCAACACGGCGCCCGCATGTGACCCGATAGCTACGGACCGCGCTCCTTGGTTTGTGGTGACCGCATAATATCCTATCACCACGGATCGCTCCCCTTGGTTGGTATTGCCCGCCGTCGTGCCTATCGCCACGGCGTTGTCGCCTTGATTCTCGTTTCCGGTAGTATCTCCCACTGCGACAGCGCCAGAGCCTTGCGTAACCATCCCGGTATAATCGCCTATCGCTATGCTGGCGCCCCCTTGCTTCATGTCCCCGCCGGCCAGGTAGCCTACAGCGAGCGCGCCGCTAGCCTGTAGGAAGAGATCCTCGATCGTCTTGGTGTTGATCACGACCGTTTCCTTCACCAGTATGCCGCTAGTGACGGGCATGGGCAAGAAGTCGCCCTCCGCGAGATAATATAGAGGCTCGCGGTGCAGAGCAAGGGTTCTATCCGATATAGACAGCAATGCGGTGGCGAACGGCTCGCCCGGCAGAGCTTCGCGCGGGACGGTACGAGTAAGCGGGGGCAACTCCAGGCGGCGTCGCTTGAGGGGCTGGGCGTCCGTCCCAGCGGCCAGTCGTTTGTTCCGTAGAGCTAGCATTATTTTCGCGCGATGGCACCTAAACATGAAAAATCAGAGTGAGTAAAAAAGCAAGAAAATTTCCACTGTTTTGCGGCGCGGTAAATTTCAGGAAAATTGACTGTAAGATGTGGCAATTGGAAAAATGACAATATGTTCGTTCAGGCTGCTAGTCACTTCTGGTCTTGCTTGGGTCGAAGATTATGATAGAGGTTCGGTGACGAAACGGACCAGCTTAGGTTCAGGTTTGTGGCCGGCCGGACTATGTATATATCACTGCCTTTTTGTACCATATCACTGCCTTTTTGTACCATATCACTGCATTTTTGTACTATATCACGATATTTCGGCTATATCACTGTATTTGGACCCTATGGTGACAAAAATGCAATACGTGCCTGAACCAACCAACAGAAGAAGACAAAAAATTTTCCCGCAAATCCCGGCCTGCGGCTCAAAGCTGGACATGGCAGGTCCCCCCTCCCCGCGGTGGTCCAAATCAGCCCTCTGTGCCTAATTAAATTCTCGACTGCCTGGACCGCTCCTTTGGACCACAAGGCCCCAAAGGCGGGCCAAAGCGCCAAAAGAACAGACTAGAAAATCCGGATCCGATTTGGACCACAGGATGGCAGCAGGGGCAGTCTCGTCGAGCGAACTAGTGTCTCGTCGACACCGTCAGCTGCTCGACGAGCGCGTGGTCCAAAGCGGTCCACAAAATATATACGTCCCCACGTCCGACCCGGACCAAGGGAGGCATACCCACCGCCAACATGACACAGGCAGTCACGCGAGGTGACGCACTGGTTCGATCGACGTGTGTGTGTGTGTGTGCGTCGTGGTCCAAACAGGCCAGAAAAAAATATACTACCTGGGTGTCGTCCTGGACAACCAGTCGAACGGCAGAGAGGGGAGGGACCCACCGCCGCCATGACACAGGCAGTGTGTCGTCGGTACTGACTTCGGTGTCGACGGGTGGTCCAAAGCGGTCTAAAAAAGATATACACCCAGACGTCCGATCCGGACCACCACCGCGAGAGGGAGGGGGACCCACCGCCAACATGATCCAGGCAGTCTACCAGGGGATACTACACTTGTTTGATCATGGTTGCGGTAGGTCCCTCCCTCTTGCGTGGTCGACGGGCGTGCGTGGTCAGGCGTGGTTGGGAAAAGATATACTGCCTTGGTTCCGATTTGGACCACGCGTCGACTGTACCTTGGTCCAGTGCCATCGAGCGAACTGGCGTCTCGTCGACACAGTCAGCTGCTCGACGAGCGCGTGGTCCAAGGCGGTCCAAAAAAGATATACGTCTCCGCATCCGATCCGGAACACACCTGTCGGTCGCGCGAGAAGGAGGGGGGTCACACCGCCAACATGATCCAGGCAGTCTACCAGTGGATACTACACTTGTTTGATCATGGTTGCGGTGGGTCCCCCCTTCCCGTGTCCCCTGTGGTCCGGCATGGTTGGGAAAAGATATACTGCCTGGGTGCCGATTTGGACCACGACACGACGACACACTCAAAGTGTCGACGAGCGCAATAACAAATACGAGAAACATAAATACTTTGCAAACATGCTTGCTTTTCACTGTCAGGAGGATGATTTTTTGAGAAGGATGGAACACGAAGAGCTACACTCGTCCGTGCTGCATCCGACTCAGACATCATCGCCAAGAACAGAAACCGCAAGTGTTTGGCGTTTCGCAAATCGTCTGTTTTTTAGAACAAAAAAATGTGTGGCTGGTATTTATCCAAAAAATAAGAGGACTCGCACTTGTGGGTGGAGGTCCGGTGCCACCGCCCACCAGAAAAACTTTTATTGTATATTCTGATAGCGCGTGTCCTGAACGGTCGAATGCCACTTTCCCCGACCGAAACGGACCAGCCAAATTTGCAGGGGAAAGCCGCAAAGTTTGGCTTTTTAGAAATTCTAGAATCCTGCCACCGGAAAAATCAGGTGTTTCCTGCCACCTGGCGCCACCTGACGTAGCCCTCCACGTAGCCGCTACGTCTATCGATGTAACTGCTAGGGTTAACAGATACGTAGCTGCTACGTCTGGATACGGACGTAACGGTCGCGGTTAACAGACACGTAGCCGGCCAAACTTGTTTTTGCGACATAGTTGTACTTGTGGATAGCAAATGCCATTTTGCCCTGCGCGGGCCGGGACAAAAAGGCAATGGATTATCCCACCCCGGGCAAATTGGCATCCTGTTCTTTCAGGCCAATCGGTAAAATAAGACAGATTGATGTATGATGTACATACATACATACATACATATATACATACATACATACATACATACATACATACATACATACATACATAACATACATAACATACATAATATACATTATACATAACATACAACATACATAACATACATAACAGACATAACATACATAACATACATACATAACATAACGACACAACACAACATAACATAACATATAACATAATATAACATAATAGAACATAACTTTACATAACTTTACATAACATTACATAAAAATTTTATATGGCATACATCGCATACATGCATTACATAACATTACATACATAACACACATATACATAAGTACATAAATATTTTTAAAAATATTATCGATAGGCCTGATAAAACAAAATGCCATTTTTGTCCTAGTGGGATAATCTATTGCCTTTTTGTCCCGTATCCGCGCAGGTAAAAGTGGCATTCGTGATATGCATCCACAACTAGGGTAATACCAGCCTGTGGTGCCACCAGCAGGGTTTTCGCATTTTTTGTGGTCACCTGTGCCACCGGTGGTTTTTGTGGTGGGCGGTGGCACCGGACCCGTCCCACAAGTGCGTGTTTTCTGAAAAATAGTATATAAAAGTAACGGTTTCAGCGTAAAAATTTTTGACAAGCAGGCACCGTGCTAAGTACGGTGCTAGCTTGGGCTCGTGGAGTGTGTGTACTCTCACACACACCACTCACCACAGGGATCTGGGGACGTGGCTACATCTGTTACACACTGGCTACTCCCGCAATGGCTACCCCCTACATTGGCTACCCCGACGCTGGCTACCCCCCCCCCCCCCCCTACCTTGGCTATCCCGACACCGGATACCCCCCCCCCCCCCCTACCCTGGCTACCCCGACGCTTGCTACCCCCCCCCCCCCCTACCCTGGCTACCCTGTCACTGGATACGACCCCCCCTACCCTGGTTATCCCGGCACTGGATACGACCCCCCCTACCCTGGCTACCCCGACGCTGGATATCTGGTTACCCCCCCCCCCCTATCCTGGCCACCATTGCCACCACACACCAGAAAAAGTTGATGTCGAGACCAGTTGTTAGAACCTAGTCTGTATATCATCTTGTTTCTATCGACTGGTCTGGAAGGTAAAAAAAGAGGGGACGGGTGGGAGCACCGGTGCCCACTACGTAACGGCTAAGCGGAGACTGCCACTTAGCCGTTACATAGTGGACCCCGGATGCCACCTCCCACCAGAAAAGAGTTACGGTCGAGACCAGTCGTTAGAAACTAGTCCTATATCATCTTGTTTCTATCGACTGGCCCGGAAGGTAAAAAAAGAGGGGACGGGTGGGAGGGGGGAGGGACACCGGGACCCACTACTTAACTGCTAAGCGGCGATCGCCACTTAGCCGTTACATAGTGGGCGCAGGTGTGCCACCTCCTCCCTGAAAAAAGTTACGGTCGAGACCAGTCGTTAGAAACTAGTCCTATATCATCTAGTTTGTATCGACTGGCCCGGAAGGTAAAAAAACTACGGAAATAGTGGTTGGTGTGCCACTTAGCCGTTACATAGTGGACGCGGGTGGCCACACCCCCCCCTCCACCTGGAAAAAGGACGGTCGAGACCAGTCGTTAGAACCTAGTCTGTATATGAGTTTGTTTGCATCGACTGGCCCGGAAGGTAAAAAAACTACGGGTATAACGGTGGGTGTGTGCCACTTAGCCGTTACATAGTGGGCGCGGGTGTGTGCCACCTCCTGCGTGAAAAAAGGCTGGTCGGGGCCAGTCGTGTGAACTTAGGTTATAAGTGTCTGAGCGGCAACGACTGGTCCAGGAGGTGGAAAAAATGACGGGAATAGCGGATGTTCGAAAAAACTGGTGGAGGGGGGGGGGGATGTGGGGAAATGGCGGGAAAAGCAGCTTAGCCGTTACGTAGTGGGCGCCGGGTGGCCCACCCACCTCCTGCCTGAAAAAAAGGCTGGTCGAGGCCAGTCGATGGAACTTAGGGTATAAGTGTCTGAGCGGCAACGACTGGTCCAGGAGGCGGAAAAAAGGACGGGAATAGCGGGTGTGGGTGTGTGTGTGTGTGTGTGTGGGAAAAGAGGGCTGGATTCCCTGGAAGTAGCGGAGGGGGAGAAGTGGCATTATCATTCCCGTGAAGTCTGGACCAGTCGTTGGAAATTAGTGGTATATCTCAGAATTTGTGACGACTGGTCCCGACTTTGAATTCCCGGGGAGTAAGAGGAGGGTGCCACCACTAGCATGTGAAAAAACAAAGTGTGGACCAGTCGTTAAAAATTAATGGTATATCTCAGAATTTGTAACGACTGGCCCCGACTTTGAAAATTCCCGGGAAGTAAGCGGAGTGGTGGCATTTTCCCGTGAAGTCTGGACCAGTCGTTAAAAATTAGTGTATATCTCAGAACTTCTGACGACTGGCCCGGACCATGAATTCAGCGGAGGGGTGCCACCCTTAGGGGGTGGACCAGTCGTGAGAATCCAGCTAGTATCTCAGAATTTCTGACGACTGGCCTGGACCATGGGTGGGTGGTGGGGGGTGGAAGTGGTTGGGCAGGGAGTGGGCTGTAGCCACACCAAAGGCAAAACGCAGCAGGTGCGGCAGGTGGTGCCCCGCCCCCTATTACGGACAACTGGGTTTAGGGGGGGGGGTGTGGAGTGAAATAACACATTTTGTTTTCCGGTGGGGGGGGGGGTCGTTTCCTCTGAATCTGCACCGGAGGGGGGGGGGGGGTTGTTTCGGCAGATCGGCACTGGGGAGGGGGGGGGGGTCGTTTTCGCCAATAAAAATCAATTAAATGAAAAATTGTCGATAGGCCGGCGCCGGCCCGGCCGGATAGGAGCCGGCCGGACCAGGGGCGCGTGCCTCGGCAGACCAGTTGTCGTCGTGTCTTGGTCAGAACCCTCGAGTTTCAAACCGAGGGAAGTGACAAGCAGCCGGAACGAAGCTATTGCCATTTTTCCACCTGGCCCGCAAAACACGTGAAATTTTTGCGAAAATTTTTCGATCGTCCAAATTTTTATTAGATGTCTGTTCTGGTAGGTACAGGCGTGAAATGCTTACTCTGTTCGAGACGGGGGACCCGGCCAAGCTGTCCCTGCTGGCGGAAAACAAGCGCTTCAACCCGGCCTACAAACAATTCCTGACGAGGCTGCACGCGGCCTGCAATACCGACGGCGGGCTGGCCGTGACTTACACCTACGGCAAAGATGGCAAAGGCGGCAGGCTGTACGCGGACTGCGGCTACCAGAACGCGCCCAAGGCCTTGCGCAGGCTGTGTCTCGAAGACTGGCACTGGCAATTCGACATCAAAAACTCTGTGCCCTTCTTTCTTTGGTACCTGATCCGCGAGCTGCCACTGGCCCGTGAAACTTTTTTTTTTTTAGATAGATAGATAGATAGATAGATAGATAGATAGAGAGACAGACAGACAGACAGACAGATAGATAGATAGATAGATAGATAGATAGATAGATAGATAGATAGATAGATAGATAGATAAATAGATAGATCGATAGATAGATAGATGAGATGTCGCAAAGGAATGTAGTCCTTGCAAAGGAACGCAGTTTCACATCAAACAGTCATTTGTGTACTGTGCATGTGTCCGGGATGGGAATCACGGGTAGACTGTGTTCTGGAAAAAAGAAGAGGAGGAAGGACGTTGAAGAAAAATGCAATCTAGGAATGGAGAGTGGGCAGGATAAGGAAGAAGAGAAAGAAAAGGAAGCCGTTAGTCCAAGTGTTTTGAGCACCGTAAGCTTGCGCAAGCTACAATGATGACATTGTATGAGGCCTAAACCCCCGAAGGGACCTAGCCCGGGCTATGCAACACTGGACGGCTATGACGGAATGCAGTCACCGATACGGACTAGAGGAAGATTAGTCCAATTTTTGACTGCACATGAGCGATAAATCGCAAAAGAGCAACGAGCTACGCAGGAGGATAGCTTGAAGCAAAGGGATTTGGATTGGGGATGGGACAAACCCAAGGCGCGGAAACATCGATGAACAGAGAACGATACCATGCCGCGAGCCCCGCATTCGATTGGTCGAAGGTGGCAGGTCCATCCGTTGTCATCGATTTGAGATTTGAGCCCATTATATCGGTTAGTATTGTAGGCTCGTGCATCAAGGATGTTTTCCTCGACCGGGCACGTGAGCTCGATCAGTATACATATTTTGGTAGACAATGACCAGACAAGAATATCGAGGCGGAGGTCAGTGACACAGATGTGGACAGGAAAGGCTTGCTCAGAACCGGTGTACTGGGTTTGGAGCTGCCAATCGTTTGCGGTGTCAAGCAGGCATGGACGATGAAATGACTGCCCTTTAGACTTCTGCTCGCCCTCTTTGACAAACATAGACTTTGATTCATTTCCGTCTATACGGGAGCGTTTGTTATGGCTCTCGATGTGTTTTTGAAGGGGAGCTTCAATAGTGCAGAGCACAGAGTCGTGACGCCAGGTATAACGGCCTTGTTTGAAGGCAACATGGCAACCGGAGAGGATGTGACATAAATGTGCTTGACCAGAACAGAGAGCACACTTGTTGTTGGGAATGGTTCCCCACAGACGTCTAAGGTCGGGGTAATAACAGTTTGTGCTTGCATTGATGACCCAAGAGATTAAGCGGGGATTACGGGTTCCTCGCTGTATAGGTGTACATATCGGGGCTGACCCAGGGGTTCGTAGTCATGTTGCTCGGCATCTTGATGCCAGTGGCAGCCAGGCCAAACATCAAGTTATGGTAGATCATATTACCACAAGCTTGCATCGCGCCACCAGACGTTAGTGACATCAGCGCTGTGGTGATGGGCAGCGAGCTCGGCAGCGAGAAATTGCTTTGAGACATTTCGTACGTGCTCGGGTTGTACTGCAGCACCATCTTGCCTGAACCGCTCGCTTGGCCCGACCTCACCGGCCTGATGGTAGTCGAACCAGATGTGCTAACATCCATGTCTGCACCGCTCACGTTCAGCACGATCGCGTTTGTTGCAGGTACCGACAGGGCGCTATCGCACCCGCCAATCGCAATGCTGTCCGCCCCCAACACGGCGCCCGCATGTGACCCGATAGCTACGGACCGCGCTCCTTGGTTTGTGGTGACCGCATAATATCCTATCACCACGGATCGCTCCCCTTGGTTGGTATTGCCCGCCGTCGTGCCTATCGCCACGGCGTTGTCGCCTTGATTCTCGTTTCCGGTAGTATCTCCCACTGCGACAGCGCCAGAGCCTTGCGTAACCATCCCGGTATAATCGCCTATCGCTATGCTGGCGCCCCCTTGCTTCATGTCCCCGCCGGCCAGGTAGCCTACAGCGAGCGCGCCGCTAGCCTGTAGGAAGAGATCCTCGATCGTCTTGGTGTTGATCACGACCGTTTCCTTCACCAGTATGCCGCTAGTGACGGGCATGGGCAAGAAGTCGCCCTCCGCGAGATAATATAGAGGCTCGCGGTGCAGAGCAAGGGTTCTATCCGATATAGACAGCAATGCGGTGGCGAACGGCTCGCCCGGCAGAGCTTCGCGCGGGACGGTACGAGTAAGCGGGGGCAACTCCAGGCGGCGTCGCTTGAGGGGCTGGGCGTCCGTCCCAGCGGCCAGTCGTTTGTTCCGTAGAGCTAGCATTATTTTCGCGCGATGGCACCTAAACATGAAAAATCAGAGTGAGTAAAAAAGCAAGAAAATTTCCACTGTTTTGCGGCGCGGTAAATTTCAGGAAAATTGACTGTAAGATGTGGCAATTGGAAAAATGACAATATGTTCGTTCAGGCTGCTAGTCACTTCTGGTCTTGCTTGGGTCGAAGATTATGATAGAGGTTCGGTGACGAAACGGACCAGCTTAGGTTCAGGTTTGTGGCCGGCCGGACTATGTATATATCACTGCCTTTTTGTACCATATCACTGCCTTTTTGTACCATATCACTGCATTTTTGTACTATATCACGATATTTCGGCTATATCACTGTATTTGGACCCTATGGTGACAAAAATGCAATACGTGCCTGAACCAACCAACAGAAGAAGACAAAAAATTTTCCCGCAAATCCCGGCCTGCGGCTCAAAGCTGGACATGGCAGGTCCCCCCTCCCCGCGGTGGTCCAAATCAGCCCTCTGTGCCTAATTAAATTCTCGACTGCCTGGACCGCTCCTTTGGACCACAAGGCCCCAAAGGCGGGCCAAAGCGCCAAAAGAACAGACTAGAAAATCCGGATCCGATTTGGACCACAGGATGGCAGCAGGGGCAGTCTCGTCGAGCGAACTAGTGTCTCGTCGACACCGTCAGCTGCTCGACGAGCGCGTGGTCCAAAGCGGTCCACAAAATATATACGTCCCCACGTCCGACCCGGACCAAGGGAGGCATACCCACCGCCAACATGACACAGGCAGTCACGCGAGGTGACGCACTGGTTCGATCGACGTGTGTGTGTGTGTGTGCGTCGTGGTCCAAACAGGCCAGAAAAAAATATACTACCTGGGTGTCGTCCTGGACAACCAGTCGAACGGCAGAGAGGGGAGGGACCCACCGCCGCCATGACACAGGCAGTGTGTCGTCGGTACTGACTTCGGTGTCGACGGGTGGTCCAAAGCGGTCTAAAAAAGATATACACCCAGACGTCCGATCCGGACCACCACCGCGAGAGGGAGGGGGACCCACCGCCAACATGATCCAGGCAGTCTACCAGGGGATACTACACTTGTTTGATCATGGTTGCGGTAGGTCCCTCCCTCTTGCGTGGTCGACGGGCGTGCGTGGTCAGGCGTGGTTGGGAAAAGATATACTGCCTTGGTTCCGATTTGGACCACGCGTCGACTGTACCTTGGTCCAGTGCCATCGAGCGAACTGGCGTCTCGTCGACACAGTCAGCTGCTCGACGAGCGCGTGGTCCAAGGCGGTCCAAAAAAGATATACGTCTCCGCATCCGATCCGGAACACACCTGTCGGTCGCGCGAGAAGGAGGGGGGTCACACCGCCAACATGATCCAGGCAGTCTACCAGTGGATACTACACTTGTTTGATCATGGTTGCGGTGGGTCCCCCCTTCCCGTGTCCCCTGTGGTCCGGCATGGTTGGGAAAAGATATACTGCCTGGGTGCCGATTTGGACCACGACACGACGACACACTCAAAGTGTCGACGAGCGCAATAACAAATACGAGAAACATAAATACTTTGCAAACATGCTTGCTTTTCACTGTCAGGAGGATGATTTTTTGAGAAGGATGGAACACGAAGAGCTACACTCGTCCGTGCTGCATCCGACTCAGACATCATCGCCAAGAACAGAAACCGCAAGTGTTTGGCGTTTCGCAAATCGTCTGTTTTTTAGAACAAAAAAATGTGTGGCTGGTATTTATCCAAAAAATAAGAGGACTCGCACTTGTGGGTGGAGGTCCGGTGCCACCGCCCACCAGAAAAACTTTTATTGTATATTCTGATAGCGCGTGTCCTGAACGGTCGAATGCCACTTTCCCCGACCGAAACGGACCAGCCAAATTTGCAGGGGAAAGCCGCAAAGTTTGGCTTTTTAGAAATTCTAGAATCCTGCCACCGGAAAAATCAGGTGTTTCCTGCCACCTGGCGCCACCTGACGTAGCCCTCCACGTAGCCGCTACGTCTATCGATGTAACTGCTAGGGTTAACAGATACGTAGCTGCTACGTCTGGATACGGACGTAACGGTCGCGGTTAACAGACACGTAGCCGGCCAAACTTGTTTTTGCGACATAGTTGTACTTGTGGATAGCAAATGCCATTTTGCCCTGCGCGGGCCGGGACAAAAAGGCAAGGGATTATCCCACCCCGGGCAAATTGGCATCCTGTTCTTTCAGGCCAATCGGTAAAATAAGACAGATTGATGTATGATGTACATACATACATACATACATATATACATACATACATACATACATACATACATACATACATACATACATAACATACATAACATACATAATATACATTATACATAACATACAACATACATAACATACATAACAGACATAACATACATAACATACATACATAACATAACGACACAACACAACATAACATAACATATAACATAATATAACATAATAGAACATAACTTTACATAACTTTACATAACATTACATAAAAATTTTATATGGCATACATCGCATACATGCATTACATAACATTACATACATAACACACATATACATAAGTACATAAATATTTTTAAAAATATTATCGATAGGCCTGATAAAACAAAATGCCATTTTTGTCCTAGTGGGATAATCTATTGCCTTTTTGTCCCGTATCCGCGCAGGTAAAAGTGGCATTCGTGATATGCATCCACAACTAGGGTAATACCAGCCTGTGGTGCCACCAGCAGGGTTTTCGCATTTTTTGTGGTCACCTGTGCCACCGGTGGTTTTTGTGGTGGGCGGTGGCACCGGACCCGTCCCACAAGTGCGTGTTTTCTGAAAAATAGTATATAAAAGTAACGGTTTCAGCGTAAAAATTTTTGACAAGCAGGCACCGTGCTAAGTACGGTGCTAGCTTGGGCTCGTGGAGTGTGTGTACTCTCACACACACCACTCACCACAGGGATCTGGGGACGTGGCTACATCTGTTACACACTGGCTACTCCCGCAATGGCTACCCCCTACATTGGCTACCCCGACGCTGGCTACCCCCCCCCCCCCCTACCTTGGCTATCCCGACACCGGATACCCCCCCCCCCCCCTACCCTGGCTACCCGACGCTTGCTACCCCCCCCCCCCCTACCCTGGCTACCCTGTCACTGGATACGACCCCCCCTACCCTGGTTATCCCGGCACTGGATACGACCCCCCCTACCCTGGCTACCCCGACGCTGGATATCTGGTTACCCCCCCCCCCCTATCCTGGCCACCATTGCCACCACACACCAGAAAAAGTTGATGTCGAGACCAGTTGTTAGAACCTAGTCTGTATATCATCTTGTTTCTATCGACTGGTCTGGAAGGTAAAAAAAGAGGGGACGGGTGGGAGCACCGGTGCCCACTACGTAACGGCTAAGCGGAGACTGCCACTTAGCCGTTACATAGTGGACCCCGGATGCCACCTCCCACCAGAAAAGAGTTACGGTCGAGACCAGTCGTTAGAAACTAGTCCTATATCATCTTGTTTCTATCGACTGGCCCGGAAGGTAAAAAAAGAGGGGACGGGTGGGAGGGGGGAGGGACACCGGGACCCACTACTTAACTGCTAAGCGGCGATCGCCACTTAGCCGTTACATAGTGGGCGCAGGTGTGCCACCTCCTCCCTGAAAAAAGTTACGGTCGAGACCAGTCGTTAGAAACTAGTCCTATATCATCTAGTTTGTATCGACTGGCCCGGAAGGTAAAAAAACTACGGAAATAGTGGTTGGTGTGCCACTTAGCCGTTACATAGTGGACGCGGGTGGCCACACCCCCCCTCCACCTGGAAAAAGGACGGTCGAGACCAGTCGTTAGAACCTAGTCTGTATATGAGTTTGTTTGCATCGACTGGCCCGGAAGGTAAAAAAACTACGGGTATAACGGTGGGTGTGTGCCACTTAGCCGTTACATAGTGGGCGCGGGTGTGTGCCACCTCCTGCGTGAAAAAAGGCTGGTCGGGGCCAGTCGTGTGAACTTAGGTTATAAGTGTCTGAGCGGCAACGACTGGTCCAGGAGGTGGAAAAAATGACGGGAATAGCGGATGTTCGAAAAAACTGGTGGAGGGGGGGGGATGTGGGGAAATGGCGGGAAAAGCAGCTTAGCCGTTACGTAGTGGGCGCCGGGTGGCCCACCCACCTCCTGCCTGAAAAAAAGGCTGGTCGAGGCCAGTCGATGGAACTTAGGGTATAAGTGTCTGAGCGGCAACGACTGGTCCAGGAGGAGGAAAAAAGGACGGGAATAGCGGGTGTGGGTGTGTGTGTGTGTGTGGGAAAAGAGGGCTGGATTCCCGGGAAGTAGCGGAGGGGGAGAAGTGGCATTATCATTCCCGTGAAGTCTGGACCAGTCGTTGGAAATTAGTGGTATATCTCAGAATTTGTGACGACTGGTCCCGACTTTGAATTCCCGGGAGTAAGAGGAGGGTGCCACCACTAGCATGTGAAAAAACAAAGTGTGGACCAGTCGTTAAAAATTAATGGTATATCTCAGAATTTGTAACGACTGGCCCCGACTTTGAAAATTCCCGGGAAGTAAGCGGAGTGGTGGCATTTTCCCGTGAAGTCTGGACCAGTCGTTAAAAATTAGTGTATATCTCAGAACTTCTGACGACTGGCCCGGACCATGAATTCAGCGGAGGGGTGCCACCCTTAGGGGGTGGACCAGTCGTGAGAATCCAGCTAGTATCTCAGAATTTCTGACGACTGGCCTGGACCATGGGTGGGTGGTGGGGGGTGGAAGTGGTTGGGCAGGGAGGGCTGTAGCCACACCAAAGGCAAAACGCAGCAGGTGCGGCAGGTGGTGCCCCGCCCCCTATTACGGACAACTGGGTTTAGGGGGGGGGGTGTGGAGTGAAATAACACATTTTGTTTTCAGGTGGGGGGGGGTCGTTTCCTCTGAATCTGCACCGGAGGGGGGGGGGGTTGTTTCGGCAGATCGGCACTGGGGAGGGGGGGGTTCGTTTTCGCCAATAAAAATCAATTAAATGAAAAATTGTCGATAGGCCGGCGCCGGCCCGGCCGGATAGGAGCCGGCCGGACCAGGGGCGCGTGCCTCGGCAGACCAGTTGTCGTCGTGTCTTGGTCAGAACCCTCGAGTTTCAAACCGAGGGAAGTGACAAGCAGCCGGAACGAAGCTATTGCCATTTTTCACCCGGCCCGCAAAACACGTGAAATTTTTGCGAAAATTTTTCGATCGTCCAAATTTTTATTAGATGTCTGTTCTGGTAGGTACAGGCGTGAAATGCTTACTCTGTTCGAGACGGGGGACCCGGCCAAGCTGTCCCTGCTGGCTGAAAACAAGCGCTTCAACCCGGCCTACAAACAATTCCTGACGAGGCTGCACGCGGCCTGCAATACCGACGGCGGGCTGGCCGTGACTTACACCTACGGCAAAGATGGCAAAGGCGGCAGGCTGTACGCGGACTGCGGCTACCAGAACGCGCCCAAGGCCTTGCGCAGGCTGTGTCTCGAAGACTGGCACTGGCAATTCGACATCAAAAACTCTGTGCCCTTCTTTCTTTGGTACCTGATCCGCGAGCTGCCACTGGCCCGTGAAACCTTGGGCGACAAGGTCTTGGCCCTGCAAGAGTATGTGGAGCGACGTGAAGAGGTGCTTAGGCGAGTGCAGGAGGAGCTGAAGACGGACCGGGAGGGCGCTAAGGAGGCCATGCTCAAGATTACGCACGGCGGCTACAAGTTGGGGCGTTCTGCTACCGCCGACGACTACCCTACCACGCGGGCCTACCGAGCGTCGATCCAAGAGGCTGCCAAGTTTCTGGGCTCGTCTTACTACAAGCGTCTCTGGCAAGCCTGTGACAAGAAGGGCGAGACGGAGGAGGTCTTGCCCGGCCGCTCGGGGACACTCTACGGCAAGCTGGGCCGCTTCGTGCATTACTTGACCACGCGGTACGAAGCCACGACCATGCGAGCTGTTATCAGATTTTTCGAGGAGAAAAAGGGCTGCGACGTCGCCTGCCTGGTGCACGACGAAGTCATTATCGCGGACCGGGAAAACAAGCTACCCGAGGACAAGGGCGAGGTGGTACGTGAGCTGAATGCCTACCTCCGAGAGAACGTTGAGTACCCTGGCGTGCAGACTAGCAAGAATGGCATCAAGTTTATGAAAGTGGCCAAGAAGCGCGTGGCGGTGCCCGGACTCGTGCCCCCTACTGACATCGGCTGGTCCGTGGCGCAGATGACGGCCCAGCCCGGCGACCTAGAGTCGGTCCTGTTGCCGATCAACTACTCCAGCTGTGCCAGCAACCGGTTCTACCTAGAGGATGACATGGCCATGACAGAGAGTAAACGACGCGTGCTGCACCCGCTCTCATTCGATAAGTACAACGTGCAGTGTCTCAATGCCTGGACGGGGATGGGCAAGACCTACACGGCCTTTGAGTACATCTACCGGCTGCGCCGAGAGAACCCTGAAGCCAGGATCCTGTGGATTACGGGGCGGCGGGCTCATGCTACCAGCGGCGGCGGCGGCCTGCGGCGCCAGTGCCGTGAGTGGCAGCGAGCAGAGCAGCTTAAGAGTTTCTGTGAGGACAGGCTGAAAGCAGAAGCGGCCGAGGAGAACGTTCGTATCCTGCAAGGGCATACTGGACGACATCGTGGTTTACTACGAGAAAAGCCCAGCAACTAAAAAGTACTACAACCTGTACGAATCTAAAATCGTCTTTTGCCAGTACGAGTCGCTGTGGCGGATAGAAAGCGAAGAAGTGGGCGACGGCGGGATGTCCTTCATTCAACAGTACGACCTGTGCGTGGTTGACGAGTTCATATTGGTTTGTGACCAGTCCGTGAGCGAGAAGACCAACCGGGGGAAGCTGCGGGAGAACGACAGAGACTTCATGGACGTCTGTACACGAGCGGTGCGGCTCCTGATCATGGACAAGGACCTGACAGAATGCAGCAGGCTGCATGATTTCCTGTTTTGTGACCCAAAGGAAGGTATCGCCTACAGGCGCGCGGGTCCCGACAGCACGCTGGAGCAAGCGCAGGCACAAGTCGAGTTCCATCACTACTCTCACGTATCGCCCGACCTGGAGCGCCGGCTCAAGATCGTGCCCGATCAGGCCAGCTGGCTAACCGCCTTGATTGAAAGCCTCCGAGACCAGAAGCAGCGCAGCTGGGCGTGCTTCCGCAGCCAGCGCGCGCTGGAGTTTGTTTACGACGCGCTGACCAAGGAAGGACTTACGTTTCCGCACCTCGTGGGCGACCCAGCAGCGCGCAAAGCCTACGACGAGCTAGTGGAGGAAGGCAAGGCCCCGCCACATCACACGCCGGAAACGGACCCGAAGAAGCTGTGCAGGCAGAACAGGCCCGCGGGCCCCAAAGAAAACTGGACTGACGAACAGAAGGCTCGGTACGACCAGGACAACAAGATACGCAACGAATGGATGGAGGGTTCGCCTGTGCGCATCATAGACGGCAGGACGCCAGACAAGACCAAACAGCGCAGCCTGGCGAACATCGACGGCTGGTTGTGCAATGGCGGCAATGACTGTAAATGCATCGACAGCGCAGACGAACGGCACGGTGAGGGCAGAGCGACCCGTTGCATTTTCACGACGAGTGCGGTCATGGTGGCTGTGGACGCGCAAACGCCTTTTGACCTTATCATGCTGAACTGTGCGGACAGGGAAGGCAGGGCGGCAGTGACCGGTCCCACCGGCCGGGGCCTGGCGCAGATGCTGTTGCGGGCGCGTAACGTCGTGAAGGATCCCGCTGTAATCCTGGCCTATTTCGGCGAAGGGGGGCTGGGCCACCTGCGATTCTACGACGACAGGGACCAGGCCCGGGCAGAGCAGGCCTGGCAGCACTGCCAACTGTTCAAGACCATCGAGAAGAACTTCTACGTGAAGCAGAGGCAGATGATAGAAAAGGCCTCCAAGCGGAACACGGTCAGTGCATGGGCGCTCGTGGGTAATCTCAAGGAGGGCCCCTCGACCACGGACAAGCACGGCCGCGTCCACCGTTCCGAGATCCCGACCTCGTTGCAGCTGCGCCTGATAGCGCGAGAGGTTGAGCACCAGCGCGACCTGGGTTTTGGCTGCTGGTGGAAGCTGTCCACCGACTTTATCGTCACCCTCGACCAGGCGGCCCCGCTGGAGGAGCGACTGCAGAAGCTGGCCCGGGCACGTGCCTTGGCCAGAGAACTGCGAAACATGGCGAGAGAGGAGGACGAGGAGGAGGGCAAGAAAGAGAGCGACCATGAAGAAGAAGAAGAGGAGACAGAGGAGCGACAGCCCGGGACGGCAAAAGATAGATGGTTGCGGCGCCTGGTACTGACCCATCTGATCGACTGGGGGGAGAGCTCTGCCTACAACAACGTGGTGTGGCGCAGGGACGAGATGGAGAAGTTCAGGGGCTTGCACACACTGGAAGAGATGCAGAAGCGAGTAGTGAACGTGCTCGCGCGGTACCCGGGCTTCTTCCCCTACGTTGCCCGAGTTGGGACCACGGGCCTGGTGAAGGACTTTAGACGCATTGAGAAGGCTCTGCCTAGGCTTGATTCACGGGCGGCCGCCCGGGGGCCCGCAGAGCTCAGTGAACTCGTCGAACAGACGCAGATTCTCGCGACGCGTGAACATGCAGCTCAGCTGCGTGAAGTGGCCAAGACGGTAAGCCGGGCGCTGGGGAAGGCAAGCTTCAGCGAGCTCGATGCCAGCGCGTGCCCGAAAGAGGCGAAGGAGTGCGACCATGCACCGGGCACGCACCTGACTATCTCCTACGAGCTGCTGCAAGAAAAGGACAAGGTCTGGCGCCGGGCCTGCGACGATCTTTTCTATGCCCAGGCGGGGATCAGGGCAGAGGACAAGGCAGTGTTCTCAAAGCGCTTCAAGTCGCCAAAGGCGAGGCTACAACACGTAGTGAACAAGTTTGGCCTCTTTCTATCGAAAGACGAGGGCAAATCTAAGAGGCCGACTGAGAATGGCTCGAAGAAGCGGAAATCTGTTCACACGCTGCACAAGATGGTGGCCAGCGGCAAAAAACCTGTCAAGGGCCACACGGCCGTCTGCTTTGCCGAGAGTCTCCACGATGGGTGTTACGGTACACATGAGCCGGCCAAAAAGCGACAAAAGGTCACGAATGACGCAGACACACGGAGTGACGCGGAACGCGCACAGTCTGAATAAAAAAAATGTGGCTTTTCCCCGTAAAATTTTTTAAATGTTATTACCAAAAAAATCATTAAAACAAAAAAAAGTGTGCCTAAGAAAACATAGGAAGCAGCAAGAGGGATTTGAACTGTGACAATTAAATCTTGTCTATCTTTGTTTCTATCCATTGAGCCATGCAACCAGACACACAGACTTCTACCAGAGATAACTCTCTATTATTCGCGGCCGGCTGCCTACCCGCCCGGTTCTTACTGGCCACCGCCGCAATTAACTCGGCCGGCCCGACCAAAGATAAATTGAGGCTACTTTCGCTCGTGCCGGCAGCCGTCTGGTTATCAGGCGTGATGGACAAACGAGAAGAAGGCCTCCTGGGTGGCAAAGTGTGGTGGGCTCAGAACCGTGTTATTCACGGGATTCTCTATCTGATTTTCGCAGCTACTGGGAAAGGAGAACTACTAATAACAGATGCCGTGCTGGCTACCTACTTTGGCTTCCAACATTTTAGCAGAGAATGATTTTTTTTCTCTTGTGCCATTAATGCAAGCACGCGCGAAATGCAAGTCCGAAAAAGAGATGGCTCTTTGGAGCCTGTGTCTTTTGACAAAGTGCTTCGCAGAGTCTCTCTCCTCGCAACTGATCTGCCAGGCGCGAGCGCGGTCGAGGTGGCCCGACAAACAATTGCGGGCATACGAGAAGGAATCTCGACCTCCGAATTGGATGGACTCGCCGCCTCGAGCTGTGCCAGCCTGGCCTCGTACCACCCTGGCTATGCACTGCTCGGTGGCAGAATCGCTGCTAGTGACCTCCAAAAAAGTTGCCCAGCCACGTTCCGGGACGCGATGGACCGTCTGCGCCTATCGCTGGTGCCCAGCTTTTCGGTGTTTGTCGACAAGCACCAGGCTGCTTTAAACGAGACAGTTATGCCCGAAAGAGACCTCAATTTCGACTACTTCGGAATCAGTACGCTCAAGCAGGGCTACCTTCTCAGAGACGCCGACGACAAGATTTGCGAGACGCCGCAATACTTGTACATGCGAATCGCGGTGGCGCTTCACCACAGCCCGGAAGAAAGCGAAGACACTGTCTTGCGCAAGATACGCGAGACCTACAATCTCTTATCTGCTGGCCTGTACAGCCATGCTTCGCCAACGATGTTCAACGCCGGCCTGCGCCGGAACCAGCAGCTGGCTTCGTGTTTCCTGTTGCCGGTTCGAGAAGACAGTCTCACAGGGATCTTCGAAACCGTGAAGGACTGCGCTGTCATTTCAAAACACGCAGGAGGTGTTGGTTTGTTTATCGGCAACGTGCGAGCAGCAGGCAGCAGGATCTACGGGACGGGGGGCAGGTCTGGGGGGGTTGTACCTCTCGCTCGCGTTCTCAACGAAGCCTCGCGTTTTGCGGATCAGAGTGGGCGCAGGAAAGGAGCTTTTGCTGTGTACATGCCTCCGTGGCACAAGGACATCTACGACTTCCTTGCCTTGCGCCAGAATACAGGTGCAGCGGAAACGAGAGCACGGGATCTGTTTACAGCGCTGATGATACCAAATCTCTTTATGGAACGAGTGCGCGACGACGGCGACTGGACGTTGTTTTGTCCGACCGAGGTCCAGGGGCTTGACAATTCATGGGGCAGGTTCTGGGAGTCTCGCTACACAAATGCAGAGAAAACACAACAGGGCCAAAAAGTGAAGGCCAGGCACCTATGGTCGGCCATTTTAAAAGCCCAGATTGAGACGGGCACGCCGTACATCATTTACCGAGACCACGCCAACGCGAAAAGCAATCAACAGCATACTGGAGTTATTCAGAATTCAAATTTATGCGCGGAGATCATGGAAGTGAGCTCGTCCGAAGAGACAGCCGTCTGTAACCTCGCGTCGCTGTGCCTGCCCCGCTTCGCCACAGACGACAAGAAAATCGACATCAGCCTCCTTCACTCTGTCACGCGCAGTGCAATAAGGGCCTTAGATCGCATCATCGACTTGACGACCTACCCCGTCCCCGAGGCTAAAATGTCAAACTTGGAGCACAGGCCAATTGGATTGGGCATCTGCGGACTGTCTGAATTGTTTGCGGAACTGAGCCTGCCCTTCGAAAGCAATGAAGCCGCCGCCCTGAACGAGCGCATCGCACGAGAGATCTATTTTGCTGCGATCACTGCCAGCGTAGATCTCGCGAAAGAAAGGGGACGATACCCGGCGTTCGAGGGCAGCCCCGCCTCGCAGGGCAAGCTGCAGCCGGACCTCTGGGGCGTGGAGCTGAAGTCAGAGCGATGGAGTAGGCTGAAGGCAGACATGAAGACACATGGTCTCAGGAACTCGTTGGTGGTCGCGCTTATGCCAACGGCGTCCACGAGTCAGATACTCGGAGTGAACGAGAGTTTTGAACCGGTCTACAGCAATTTAATGGTCAGGCGGACACTGGCCGGGGAACATGCTATATTTACGTGTGCCAGTCCCAGAGCCTCAATGTGTTTTTCGAAAACGTGACCGAACGCAAACTGTCTAGTAGTCATTTTTATGCCTGGGAACTAGGCCTGAAGACCGGTTGTTACTACCTTCGAACCAAGGCAGCCACTAGTGCCAAGCAGTCGTGTACCGGTGACGTGTGTGTCATGTGTACAGTTTAATTAAACCAAATCTACAGACAAGTCCATAGCACTGGCGCCGCCCTCGCCGCTTTCGTCGCCGGACAGGGACACACCAAAAGCTTGCTTTTCTGAGAGGTCTTGGTCCGGGTACCCCAGGCCGGCTTCTTGCTTTCTGATCTGCAGAACGCGCCAAGAAAGTGTAACTTTTTCGCCCTTGCTGCAGAGCGCCGTAGCTTGCACCACCGCTCGCACCACGTCGCCCTTTTGCAAGGTGGAGACATCTCCGCCTCCGAGGAACCGAGCTCCCGTGACGGTGACGGTCAGGCGCGGCGCCCAGGCGCGGTCGGACTTTTGCGAAGTGCGCAGGCGCGTACAGGGCTGGTAGCAGCACTTGACCTGCTCGTCGCTCTTTGCCATCGGGCCCGCCCTCTTCATCGTAGGAACAATTTTGTCGCGCTGTTCCACCACGAGGTCGGCAACCTTTTCGTCGATTGAACGCAGCACCCGAAACGCCTGCAGCACTTCGCCATACTGTTGCGCGTGCTTGAAGTCGAGGTCAATGGTCGTCTTGGCTGACTTGTTGCCTTGGTCGTACGTCGAGGGGTCCCAAGCGAGCTGAAGCGCCGGGAGCACGAGCGTTAGACTCTTTTCGCCGTGGCACAAATTTGAAAATATGCTCCCATACGCAGTTCTGGGCACGTCCGACAGGCGGAGCTTTTTGGGGTCGGCGGCCGGGTCAA
This sequence comes from Paulinella micropora, assembly GCA_019918135.1. Classification (NCBI taxonomy): domain Eukaryota; phylum Cercozoa; class Imbricatea; order Euglyphida; family Paulinellidae; genus Paulinella; species Paulinella micropora. The sequence goes on from WBZZ01002124.1 coordinate 42,523, forward strand.
AGGGCCTGACTTGGCTGTTGTCTACAACGAGGGACATTGGTTGAATTCTGGCCTGGATCTCTCTCTCTCTCTCTCTTTAAAGGGAATATACACGCGACTTCTTTTAAATCTCAAACTTTAAATGGCGACCGTTTGAAACCCGAAAAAAGGGAAACGGAAATAAGCGCGACGATTTACTCAGCCAAAAAATGAGCTACCGCTTTCTGTGGAGGTCCAAGTCCAACGGCGTCGCTTTCCGCCGGGCACTCGACTCGCTGTCCCCGCTGCTGCTGGAGGCTCGTGTCGAAGCGACCGTCGACAAGCTTGTCCTGTGCAGTGCAGCCGATGGGCTGGTTGCTCAGTTCGTGGTACCCTTTTTGGGCGCCGGCTGGTTGCGGGGTGTCCGTAACTTGTGGCAGGCGCTTAGAGGAGACAGTGGATTTCATCATGGTACCTGTAGACAAGTGAATTTTAACGTGTTTTGCGGCCACACTGAAATTCTCGCGAAAATTTAGTGTGTTTTGCGGCGCGGTAAATTTTCGCGAATTCGACCACTGCCAGTGGTGGGGGCAAAAATGGCAATGGGTTCGTTCCGGCTCCAGGGACTTTTGGGTTCGCTTGGGAACCCAAGTCTGAGCTCGACAAGGCCGACAACTGGTCTGCAGAGGCGTGCGACCGGGCACGCGCCGCTGGTCCGGCCTGCTCCTGTCTGCCGGGCCGACGACTGCCTTTTTTTCCCATATCACTGCCTTTTTTGCAGGACAAAAAGGCAATACGTGCCTGAACCTGCCAAACGGCGCGGGTCGCGACCTCGACCTAAGCCAGCCAAGGGAGTAACGGACGGTACCCAACCACCCCCATAATCCAGACCTAGCTCAACCTAGGAAGCACTCCCAAAAAAATGTGTCGAAATTCTGCCGCCATGGGTGCCACCGCCGCCACCGCCCGCCCCACCAAGCGCAGCCGCACCATCCTGCCAGGCGGCCGCCTGACCGCGCTCGCCCCGCCGCCTGGCTACAGCCCCGCCCCCTGCGACCCGGCCGCCGTGGCCCGGCTGGACGCCGACCGACCCGTGCACCGGGACCCCGACTGGGACGCACTGCTGACCAAGGCGGCCACCCAGGGGCTGGACGTCAACGACCGGCGGCTACGGCTGGCAGTAAAGCCGTACCCGTGGAGCCAGCTGGCCGCTACCGCCCTACCACCGGAGGACGCCTCGCTGCTCTCCTTGCTGGACCTCGCCCTGCTCAGCGCGCCTACCGACCCGTACAGGCCTGCAGGCTGGCTCTTGCCCGACCTGCCACTGGAGCTGCAGAGCCTGCATGTACCGTTGCTCGAGATACTGGCCCCGGCGTTCGGCAGCTCAGCCCCTGCCTACATAGCGAAAGACTGTGCCAAACTAGTTTGCAGCTACCTGCCGATCCCTGCTTACTACCGCCCGCTACCCAAGGGGGCTCTGCGGAACCTACCCCGTGCCCGCCGCGGGGACCTCTACAACCTAATCTACATGCTGTGCCCGTTCCATAGATGGCAGGAATGGTATGACGGCCGGGGCCAGAAGCACAAGGCCCTGGCCAACCAACCAGCCATCCATGAAGCGGAATTCCAGAAAGAGTGGCTGGGATACCACAGCCCCGGGGTACTGGAGGAAGACGACCTGCTCCACGTTGACGAGGACAATTCCCACAGAGCCTGGCGATTCTACAGATGCTACGAGCACCTGTACTGGACGGCAGTGGAAGACAAACTCAACCGGCGCCTACGGACTGTTTTCCAGCGCCTAGCTAGAGAGCTCAGCGAGTTGTAGCGATTCAATAAAAACACGTTCTGTTATTTCTGTTATTATTAGCACCCCCCCCCCCTAAACCCAGTTGTCCGTAATAGGGGGCGGGGCACCACCTGCCGCACCTGCTGCGTTTTGCCTTTGGTGTGGCTACAGCCCACTCCCTGCCCAACCACTTCCACCCCCCACCACCCACCCATGGTCCAGGTCAGTCGTCAGAAATTCTGAGATACGAGCTGGATTCTCACGACTGGTCCACCCCCCTAAGGGTGGCACCCCTCCGCTGAATTCATGGTCCGGGCCAGTCGTCAGAAATTCTGAGATATACACTAATTTTTAACGACTGGTCCAGACTTCACGGGAAAATGCCACCACTCCGCTTACTTCCAGGGAATTTTCAAAGTCGGTGCCAGTAGTTACAAATTCTGAGATATACTATTAATTTCCAACGACTGGTCCACACTTTGTTTTTTCACATGCTAGTGGTGGCACCCTCCTCTTACTCCCCGGAAATTCAAAGTCGGGACCAGTCGTCACAAATTCTGAGATATATCACTAATTTCCAACGACTGGTCCAGACTTCACGGGAATGATAATGCCACTTCTCCCCCTCCGCTACTTCCAGGGAATCCAGCCTTCTTTTCCCACACACACACACACACACACACACCCACACCCGCTATTCCCGTCCTTTTTTCCGCCTCCTGGACCAGTCG
>WBZZ01002124.1:67500-70000 GCA_019918135.1 Paulinella micropora
GTATGTAATGTATGTAATGTATGTAATATATGTAAATTGTATGTAATCTATGTAATCTATGTAATCTATGTAATGTATGTATGTATGTATGTATGTATGTATGTGTGCTGTCTCTCAGACTACGGCCCTGACACCACGCCTAAACTTTCTATCCGAATGTCAGATGAGGTAAGACATACATAGTTACATACATACATGCATACATGCATACATACATGCATACATACATGCATATATACATGCATACATGCATACATACATACATACATGCATGGAATGGCATGGCATGGCATGGCATGGCATGCATACATACAATACATTCAATACATACAACACATACAACACATACAACACATACAACACATACAACACATGTAGTAGTAGTAGTAGTAGTAGTAGTAGTAGTAGTAGTAGTAGTAGTAGTAGTAGTAGTAGCAGTAGTAGTAGTAGCAGCAAGTAGTAGCAGTATTAGTAGCAGAAGTAGCTATGGTAGTAGTAGTAGTAGTAGTAGTAGTAGTAGTAGTAGTAGTAGTAGCAGCAGCAGCAGCAGTAGTAATATTAGTAGCAGCAGCAGTAGTAGTAGTACCGGCAGCAGTAGTGGTAGTAGTAGCAGCAGCAGTAGTGGTAGTAGTAGTATACTTGCTACTACTACTGCTGCTACTTGCTGCTGCTGGTGCTACTACTACTACTACTACTACTACTACTACTACTACTACTACTACTACTACTACTACTACTACTACTACTACTACTACTACTACTACTAATAATAATAATAATAATCCGTTGAGAATATGTCATTAGCTGCATCAGTACGCCTCAGATATAGTAAATCTGCCTTGGAGTGTTGACTGTGACATATTTGAGGGAAATCCCGATGAAAAAACCTAGTCACACTTGCTAAACAGAGTTCCAGCCCAATGGTCTCAAGGCGTTAAACTGTGACGCCAACTCATAACCCTTTGGTGGTAGATGCTGGGGAGGAGGGTCGTTGCGCGCGTAAAAGATCTTAAACTCCGCATATGCTGGTTGATAGCCCAGGACCCAGCAGACACCAGATTGTTATGGGTGGGGTTTCGAGGCAGCTCTAGCAACCGCGCTTGGTGTATGCACTTGCACATTCGGTGACGTCTTGCAAGAGGTTGCTGGGACTGCGGAATAACCTCGGCTTAGTGCAGTCTTGCCCTCAGGAGCTCCATCGGTGGCCCCGATCATCAGGCGAGAGACTGACACGGGGGGGTGGAGGACCTCGAACAAGGGTATTGGAGGCTTATGTCCGTTGAGGATATGCCATTAGCTGCATCAGTACGCCTCAGATATAGTAAATAATAATACTAATACTACGATTACTACTACTACTACTACCACTACCACTACTGCTACTACTACACTACTACTACCACTACTACTACCACTACTACTGCTACTACTGCTACTACTACTACTACTACTACTACTACTACTACTACTACTACTATTACTACTATTACTACTACTTCTGCTGCTACTTGCTGCTGCTACTAATACTACTACTACTGCTGCTGCTGCTGCTACTACTACTACTACTACTACTACTACTACTACTACTACTACTACTACTACTACTACTACTACTACTACTACTACTACTGCTACTACTACTACTACTGCTGCTACTTGCTGCTGCTACTAATACTACTACTGCTGCTGGTACTACTACTACTACTACTACTACTACTACTACTACTACTACTACTACTACTACTACTATTACTACTACCACTACCACTACTGCTACTACTACTACTACTACTACTACTACTACTACCACTACCCCTGCTGCTGCTGGTAATACTACTACTGCTGCTGCTACTAATATTACTACTGCAGCTGCTACTACTACTACTACTACTACTACTACTACTACTACTACTACTACTACTACTACTACTTCTGCTGCTACTACTACTACTACTACTGCTGCTGCTACTACTACTACTACTACTACTACTACTGCTACTGGTACTACCACTACCACTACTGCTACTACTACTACTACTACTACTACTACTACCACTACTGCTGCTGCTGCCGCTGGTACTACTACTACTGCTGATGCTGCTAATACTACTACTGCTGCCGCTGCTACTACTACTACTACTACTACTACTACTACTACTACTACTACTACTACTACTACCACTACTGCTGCTACTGCTGCTACTACTACTACTACTACTACTACTACTACCACTACCACTGATGCTACTACTACTACCACTACTGCTGCTGCTGCCGCTGGTACTACTACTACTACTGCTGATGCTACTAATACTACTACTGCTACTACTACTACTACTACTACTACTACTACTACTACTACTTCTGCTGCTACTACTGCTGCTACTTGCTGCTGCTACTAATACTATTACTGCTTCTGCTACTACTACTACTACTACTACTACTACTACTACTGCTGCTACTACTACTACTACTACTACTACTACCCCTACTACTGCTG
>WBZZ01002124.1:75000-80000 GCA_019918135.1 Paulinella micropora
CTTGTTATGATTGCAGGAAGCGCAATGAACACGATTCTCCATCACTGTCTCACTCTGCCGCGATCCTAGATAGGTCATTGCTTCCCAACAACTCCGACCGGGAATCCTGGACCAAAGGGCCAGAGCTGGACAAGTGGGCTCATAAGGTTCGACACGTGGTCGTGAGCAAGACGAGTGGCAAGAAACGACTGCACATGTCACAAAGTGAGGCACCCTCTAGCTCCTCGTCGTCATCGAGCTCCTCGTCACTATTGAGCTCCTGGTCGCGATCGTCATCGAGCCCCTCGTCGTCATCGAGCCCCTCGTCGTCATCGAGCTCCTCGTCGTCATCGAGCCCCTCGTCGTCATCGAGCCCCTCGTCGTCATCGAGCCCCTCGTCGTCATCGAGCCCCTCGTCGTCATCGAGCCCCTCGTCGTCATCGAGCTCCTCGTCGTCATCGAGCCCCTCATCGTCATCTAATAAGATGCAAAAGCTTCCTGACTCGTTGGAACGCAAATAATCATGTTCCTGCTTCCTCTGCAGCTGACGGGAAATGCCCTGCATGCGAAGACACTATTTCTTCTTCGTCGAGTTATCTGTGTGTAAACTGCTCGCGGCACGTGCATCCGTTTGATAAATGCTATGAAGGGATTGGAGAGGAAGGGTACGGCCAGCTTCGCAGGTGCTGGCCCTGCACAACTAAATGCATCGACACTGCTACACTTAGTGGGGCTGTGACCTCGACGGCCAATCCTACGGTTGGTGCGAACTTCGAACACTCACAGTCTCCGGTGTGGCCGCCGGTCGCTTGTGCTGGTGCTGCGGTCGTTGCTGCTGTTGAGCCAGTGACTATTTCTTGCGTCCGTCGCCCTTGCAATAGTTGCTCCACCACATGCGTAGAGCTATTAACTGCGACTTCAGCGCGGGCAGCTTCGATGTCTGCACGGCTTCATTTTTTAACGTCTGCTCCACCAACTGTTGAACAGCCGTCGGAGGAATCCTGAGCACGGAGACGGCTGTGAGTGTCACGGAGACGGTTGTGAGTGTTCGAAGTGCAGTCGGAGGAATCTTGAGCACGGAGACGGCTGTGCACGTGAATGTTCGAAGTGCAGCCGACTGTATCCTCTGCATGCAGAAGACTGTGAGTGCTGGGTGTGCGTTCCGCGCGTGCCCAGACTGGCACGGCATCCTCGGCATGCAGAAGACTGGCACAGCAGGGACTGCCAGTGTTCGATGTGCAGGCCGCAACACTCTCGTGAGGTGATTATTTGATTCATGTAGGTAAATAGCTGTTTCTGTTGCTAAATAGCAGGTGGTGCAAGCTGCAGAGTACTACCCAGGCTCCAGCGTGGGAGGTTTGCTCGGGACTCTGCCGTCCCAGAGCAGCTCATAAATTAATTTTCTCGCAGGCATGGCGACAATGCGTTAATAGGTATGTGTTTTTCAGCTTGATCTCTTTAATTTATGAAATTTGTGTGTAGGTTGCGGTCCACTTCCTCGGCTGGGGCATAGCCGCTGCAGTCGCGCGTGTTAGCTGAAACACTAACCATTCATACATGAATTAGGTTTTAATTTCGTGTGCTAAGGGGGCGCCTTAGCCCCGTCGACTGCCTGTGCTCTGCTACTACAAACCGAAACCTTTCATACATGAATTAATTAGAATCCCAGCATGCTTTAAATTATGTTACTGGGTTCATGATCATAGCTAAACTTGTCTTAATAATATAGCGGTGATCATATTGGTTTTAATCCTTTGCTTTCCGGTTATACTAGTGCATAATACTGTTCATTAATATCTTGCTTTCCGGTCATACTTAGGATAAGTTGGAAACAAATTTTTATTTTGTAAGATTTTGTAATATGTAAGACTTCGGGTTCTGGTGTAGGAAGACCGGTCATGAGCCCGAACTCATCTATCGTCTTCGAGCCAATATCCGAAGGTGGAAGTAGAAACGGATGACTAATATGGTTGCAACAAAGCAACCAGGTGGCAATCGATACAGTCACAACAGGGACGAAAATTGCCACTGATTGGGCCGGAATTTTAAACGCCAGACGTACGCTATACCTGTACCTGAACCTGTACCTGTATCAGTATCAGTATCAGTATCTGTATCTGTATCTGTATCTGCCAGTAGTATCTGTATCTGTGGTTGTATCAATGGCAAAATTTTCTTCCAATTCTGGTCATATCAGTGTTCACTAGTGAACACTGATCCTGCTGTATCAGTGGTGATTTTGGCTGTAACATTTCCTTCTAAACATGTACACATAAAAAGCTACGTTTTGATGTTTATCAGAAAAATACAAAAATTGAATTAATTGTTTACATACAAGAAAAACAATATTTACATAAAAGCAAATGCATGGGCATATCTCCTTAAACCTGGAAGGTATAATGCACTAAACTGAGGTGAGATAGTAGATGTAAGAGTGACTAAAAAGTGACAAAAACAGTTTGAGGGAAAAGATTTTGTGAAGGTGTTTGTGATGCATTTCCCAGAGAAAACAGGTATTGAAGAAATAAGTTCAGCTAAAGAAAGAGTCACTCACCCAAGAGCATTGTGTTTAGACATATCACATTTTTGATAAAGAGCTTGGGTCCTCTTAGAAACTTGAAATAAAACATTTTATTTTCGGACCATAAAATCAAGTTTTCCAGTGTGAATGTTTTTGTGACCTATCTCTCAATGGGGAAAACTTAGTATAAAAAAAAGATAAATGTAGTTATGAAAAGGGGGCCTAGGGATGGCGTATTAAGATATATCACACCGGCATGCGATAAAATGCTTTGATCCTATTAGAAAAATTGAAAATCATATCTGTGAAATATGCCATGATAGCTAAAAGATACATGGTAACCATACTACATAGACTTTTTCATTATTTCAAGCAGGAATGAGAACACTGAGAATGGTACCATGGCCCACCGTCGATACCAGTCAGATAATGTTTGATTAAAATTGCGCTTGAATCAGAACGGGAAATGAGACTCGAAAGAGTGCTAAAAACCGCCAAAAGCTGATGTTTTCTGATAGTTTTCCCGGTAAACCCTTCGGTTTTTTACGGGCCGGCCCGGGATTATTAAGTTGTTTGTGATAGAAAACTTTAAAATATTTCACTAACTCACTCGCCTTCCGCCGCCACTGGGCGCCGGGCGACCCGGCGGCCCTAAGTTGTATTGGCGAAGCCGCCGCCGAGCGGGTATATGAAAGTTAAAGTAGCACATATTTACCTATCTATCGGGGGAGGCTGCGCCTACACCGACATTCAACTGCATACCCCGGCCTAAAACTCTTAATCACTGAAACTAAACTTGAATAACTTGAACTTTAATAATATATTTGTTTTATAGTCAACTAATATTAATATTACTGCTCAGCGGCTCAGTTAACTTGATTCACTACTAGTAATTTTTACTATTAATAACTTTCAACATATTGTTACAAGATTTTGAAAATTTGAATTGCCTGTCACGTGACTCTGAATTATCAATATTATTATTAATAATAACATTCAATGATTAATAATATTAATATTCTTATAGTTTTCGACGTATTGGAAAAGTTTGATTTAAAGCAAAAGTTTTATAAAAAATTTAACGTATAACTTGAAAGTTTGACGCAAATGAAAAATTTTAATCTATGTAAAAAAACTTTGACTTATATGCAAAGTTTGACCTATATAAAAAGTTTGACGTGTCAAAGTTTCTATATAGGTCAAAGTTTCTATATAGGTCAAAGTTTTTATATATGTCAAACTTCTTTATTGTTGTAAAGAAGGCTAAAATGAATGTCGACAGTAATATCAACTAATATTGTAATTTTTCTCTTAATTCAACTCTCCTCTGCTTGAATTCTCTAATTTTTCTCAGTCTATTTTCTTTTATTTGTCGCTTCTCAGGTTTTTTTTTTCTTCCTCAGCTGTACTAATTTTGTACCCTTACCTCGATTGATCTTAAATATGAGTTTTCGAAGGGACAATTGTCGATTAGGATAGCTGCATTACTAAATCATACTACTGGTGCAACAAGTCTGGCGGAGCTAGTAACTATGTAAAAAAAAAAAAAAACTGTTAGTATGCAACCAACAAAGCCTTCATATAATTTCAGGGTGACAGTGCATGGCTATCAAAATCCACAAATGTGGATAAGATTCACTTCTCACTTATCCCTATTGTGGCAAGTATTTTCTTATTAAAAGTGTTTGCGAAAATTTTCAGTGGAAGGAATTGCTTTGGTTGGAGCTGGTCCTGTCAAATAATCCGTTAAGACTCCGTATGTGGCAGAAAAACCTTAAGGACCATCATAGGCCTGCCCTTCCGCTGCAATTCAAAGGAGATATGGAGGGAGAAGGAGAGCGAGCGGGGTGCTTTAGGCCTTTTGAAAGAGGAGCAGGCAGAGAAGGATAGGATGAAGGGGAGATGGGTAGAGACGGGGGGTGGGCAGAGGTCAGACGACTGAGGAATAGAGAGAGAAGGGAGAGAGGAGGACAAATGTTCACTTGAACTCCCAGGCGGCACGACAGAGCGGGCAGTGCTCCTAGACGCATAGGAGAAACGAGGAGACAAATTATTAGGTTGGTTTAGCCCCGGGGGGGGGGGGGGGGTCAAGGGGCCACTTTACAGAGGTGTGTTCGTGCATGATATATATATATATATACATAGAAAGAGAGGGAGAGAGAGAGTGAGAGAGAGAGAGAAAGAGAGAGAGAGAGAGAGAGAGAGAGAGAGAGAGAGAGAGAAAGTTTTAGAACACACTGTATTGGCAGGACATTACACGTGATGGTACCACGTCCTAGCACTATGCTGTATTCTTGATCTGGGCGGTAGTGTAGTGTAGTGTAGTGTAGTGTGAGACATAGCAGTGCAGTGTCTAGTGTAGTGTAGTGTAGTGTAGTGTAATGTAGTCTAGTGCAGTGTAGCGTAGTGTAGTTTAGCAGTGTAGCGTAGTGTATTGCAATATATTGTAGTAGTGTAGTGTACCTGGCCTGGGTTGGAGTTCTTGAGCCACTGCAACCAC
>WBZZ01002125.1:0-2500 GCA_019918135.1 Paulinella micropora
CTGCCACAGCCGGGGGGCGAGGAGAAGAGTGAGTTAAGGTGCCAGCAGTAACAAAACCGGGAGCGGAGGTCGCGGCTGTCACAGCCGCAGCGGGGGGGCGAGGAGAAGTGGGAGTTAAGGTGCAAGCAGTGACGGGACTGGGGGCGGAGGTCGCGGCTGCCACAGCCACAGCGGGGGGGCGAGGAGAAGAGGGAGTTAAGGTGCAAGCAGTGACGGGACTGGGGGAGGAGGTCGCGGCAGTCACAGCCACAGCGGGGGGGCGAGGAGAAGAGGGAGTTAAGGTGCAAGCAGTGACGGGACTGGGGGCGGAGGTCGCGGCTGCCACAGCCGCAGCGGGGGAATGAGGAGAAGAGGGAGTTAAGGTGCAAGCAGTGACGGGACTGGGGGCGGAGGTCGCGGCAGTCACAGCCACAGCGGGGGGCGAGGAGAAGAGGGAGTTAGGGTGCAAGCAGTGACGGGACTGGGGGCGGAGGTCGCGGCAGTCACATCCGGGATGGAAAGGGGAGATTGAGAAGAAGAAGAGAAAGCAGCGGGGCTAAGAGTAGTATTAGGGGTCGCTGTGCCAATAACAGACGACGACCTGTTCTGAACTGGATATCGTATATTGAACGGGGGATGGAAAACTCCAGTGTCATTGGAGATGGTCACTGAAGAGGCCCAGTACGTGTTCATAGGTACACGTAACTGGTTGAAAATAAAAGGCAAGAGATTGCTATCAACCATAGTAAAAGCTACGAGACACGCTGTTATCATCATTGGTGTTAGAATGAAATTACATTTGGATTCAATGTAATTTCTCTTAGCACGACATTTCTTTTCACCACACGTGTAAGTCAGTCTCGTATACTCGAGGATGGACCTGGGTACAAGCCGTTTGCAACTAGGGTTGCTACACCTGATGACGGCGACGTACATACCCTAAAAAGTAAATTACTGTAGAGCGATGTGATCGCCACATACACGTACTATACATACGTACATACATAGACACGAAGAAAGACCACACTTATACTAATAGGCACGCATACACAGAGAGAGAGAGAGAGAGAGAGAGAGAGAGCGATATACAGAAATATGTACATACCAACATACATAGAAACATGCTCACGCCCTAAACACACACACACACACAGACATACAAACATACACACACATACAAACATACATACTAACACACATAAATATTCACACAAACATACAAACATACACAAGACATTCGTACAAACATACAAACATATATCTAAACATACTAACATACATATATCTCAACATACAGACATACACACAAACATAACTTACGTAACATACAAACATGCATACAGACATGCAAACATACAAGCATAACATGTATAACATGCAGACATGCAAAAAATACAAACATACACAGAGAGAAATATACACAGTGTGTACACACCGACATATAAACATACTGACATCCTTACATGCATACACACACAAACATACATGCATACAGACATGCAAACATACAAACACACACGGGGAGAGAGAAACAAAGAGAGACAGAAATGTACACAAATGTATACATACAAATGTACATACAGACTGCAAACATACACACACAAGAGGGGAGAGAAATGTACACAAACATACATACATACATACAGACGTACATAGAAACATACTAGCATCCACACCTACAAACACGCACAAAACATACATACACACGGACGTGCAAACATGCACACACGGAGAGAGAGAGAGATGTACACAAACATACATACATACAGAGGTGCAAACACACACTCAGAGAGAGAGAGAGAGGGAGAGAGGAATGTACACAAACATACATACATACAAACGTACATAGAAACATACTAGCATCCACACCTACAAACACGCACACAAATATACATACATACAGACGTGCAAACATACACACAGACGTGCAAACATACACACAGAAGTGCAAACATACACACAGACGTGCAAACATACACACAGACGTATAAACATACACACAGACGTGCAAACATACAGACGTGTAAACATACACACAGACGTGCAAACATACACACAGACGTGTAAACATACACACAGACGTGCAAACATACACACAGACGTGCAAACATACACAGACGTGCAAACACACACACGGAGAGAGAAACAGATAGATAGATAGATAGACAGACAGATAACAGACAGACGGACAAACAGACAGACAGACGGATAGATAGATAGATAGATATAGATAGATAGATAGACAGACAGACAGATAGATAGATAGATATAGATGAAATATCGACTAATGTCAGAAAAAAGGAGCTTCTGATTTCGTCAACCAGGAAGTCTGTGGGTAAAGTATTAACCCGATACCCAGCTAAGCCGTGATGTTTGCACGGAAGGGACTGATACAGGCAATACCAAAGCTCCCTAGTACCAGGCGGGGCCAGGGCTCGTTCCATAAAGCGCCCCTTGCAGAACGAGCTCCCACCTCCATTACAGAGGGCCCAGTAAGCAGATGGAGTTTCGAGACTGTTCG
>WBZZ01002125.1:7500-12500 GCA_019918135.1 Paulinella micropora
ATACCGGTCTATTTCTGGACCAGTATTTTCATTGAACATACCGACCCGTCTGGAAGTGTTGGAACTGCCCTTGCGGGGGTGTCATTAGAGCTTATCGTCAATTCTTCGTACTCCCCTCACGGGTGAGACGATGGAGGCGCATGTGCAGAAATGCATCAGCCATTGACAGAGAAACACTATTATTATTATTATTATTATTATTATTATTATTATTATTATTATTATTATTATTATTATTATTATTATTATTATTATTATTATTATTATTATTATTATTATTATTATTATTATTATTATTATTATTGGACACCGTGATAGCCCAGTGGTCAAGTTCTACCATCTGGGCCTTGTAGCCAGTTCGATTCCCGTCGGTGCCACCAGTATTTTCATTGAACATACCGGTCTATTTCTGGACCAGTATTTTCATTGAACATACCGGCCCGTCTGGAAGTGTTGGAACTGCCCTTGCGGGGGTGTCATTAGATCTTATCGTCAATTCTCCGTACTCCCCTCACGGGTGAGACGATGGAGGCGCATGTGCAGAAATGCATCAGCCATTGACAGAGAAGCACTATTATTATTATTATTATTATTATTATTATTATTATTATTATTATTATTATTATTATTATTATTATTATTATTATTATTATTATTATTATTATTATTATTATTATTATTATTATTATTATTATTATTATTATTATTATTATTATTATTATTATTATTATTATTATTATTCCAGTTCGATTCCCGTCGGTGCCACCAGTATTTTCATTGAACATACCGGTCTATTTCTGGACCAGTATTTTCATTGAACATACCGGCCCGTCTGGAAGTGTTGGAGCTGCCCTTGCGGGGGTGTCATTAGAGCTTATCGTCAATTCTTCGTACTCCCCTCACGGGTGAGACGATGGAGGCGCATGTGCAGAAATGCATCAGCCATTGACAGAGAAGCACTATTATTATTATTATTATTATTATTATTATTATTATTATTATTATTATTATTATTATTATTATTATTATTATTATTATTATTATTATTATTATTATTATTGTTATTATTATTATTATTATTATTATAATTATTATTATTATTATTATTATTATTATTATTATTATTATTCATTATTATTATGGAGGCATATGTCCTGGATCTGGATCTGATGCTTCAGTCTGAGGAAGCCTATCATCATTATTATTATCATCATCATTATTGTTATTGTTATTGTTATGGAGGCACATGTCCAGCATCTGGATCTGCCATGCCATAGTCTGAGGAAGCTTATTGTTGTAATTATTATGATTGTCATATGGCACACATGTGGGTGTATGTATGTATGTGTGGATGTAAGGCCATATTTATGTATCATTATGTATTTGTGCATGTATCTAGGTTTGTCCGTATGAATTACTATGTACATTGTGTTTGTCTGTCTATCTGTATGTGTGTACGTGTCATTGTGTATGTATGTGCGTACATGTGTATGTATTTATCTATGTGTATGTAAGCACGTATGTCTGTCTGCCAACGTGTACGTATACATATCTGTCTGTGTAGATGTATGTATCATTCTGTGTCTACGTATGTATGTTTATGCATGTATCAGTGTGTATGTCTGTATGTCTGTTCGTATCATTGTGTATGTATGTATGCATGCATCGGTCCGTCTGGATGTATGTATGTAGCAGTATGTATTCATGTATGTGTGTATGTATGTATGCATATGTGCTTATACATGTATGTGCTTATATGTGTATGTGTATGTATGCACGTGTGTTGATCTGTGTATGTATGTGTATAAGTATTTACGGATGTATATATGTGCATGTATGTATGTAGGTCTGTGTATATATGTATCATTACCTATTTGCGTATGTATATATATGCACATGGACATACGTTACACATATTTGAAGTGGGAGAGAGAGGAATTACACCCGGCCCCGGCTAATAAATGCTTTTTGTGATAGATAGCAAGGCCTAGCAGTCCTGTAGTCTTTAGGCCCCTCAGCAATACACCCTCTTACACTAACAGTAGTCCAATCACAACGCTAGCATAGTGTGGTGTGCCTGGGTATTCTGACGGTCCCTAGGAACCAGCCGAGGGCGTCCGGTCATCTAAACCGTGTAGCGATCCGAGCTAAGGCTGTGTATCCGGTGTGCGTAGCCTTGAGTATCCAGGCAGTCTAATGTGGTGTAACACCTGTCGTGCGTCTCGGTCCCCAGGGAGGCTCAGCAACGACGCGCGGCTAGGCATCCACTGTGACAAGCACCGCCTATGTTAGCGTTGTGATTGAGATCAATGTTAGAAATTGAGGGTGTTATTGTCTGAAAAGTCTAAGCTACGGCTGCTAGCGTTCTTACTGGCACCTGCCTGTGGTGCGTGCGTCGTCTACCCTAGGTCATACTAACATCTGCTTTGCTGCTCCCATACCTCCACGAATTTATAATTACAAGCACACACACCAGGATTTACATGTGCGTGCATTTCTGTATCTATGTATGCATGTATGTATTATATATGTATATATATATACATATATACATACATACATTACACTGTTTTGAAGGAGAGAGAGAGAGAAAGAGAGAGAAAGAGTAAGAGAAGCAATGATGTTCCCAGATAGTAAGAAACATAGATGATATTATGCTAATAATGAGAGTAATAGTCAGTAACTATGATAGAATAATAAATAACAAAAACTACGATAATAATAGATACTAACAATGACGATAATTAATAGAAATAATAACAGTCATAGCAGTAACAACAGTATTGACTATTCTGATTGACATAGCAGTAATGATAATTTTTACATCAGATATGTAATAATAATAATAATAGGCTTCCTCACACTATAGCATCGGATCCAGATCCTGGACATGTGCCTCCATAATAATAATAATAATAATAATAATAATAATAATAATAATAATAATAATAATAATAATAATAATAATAATAATAATAATAATAATAATAATAATAATAATAATAGTGCTTCTCTGTCAATGGCTGATGCATTTCTGCACATGCGCCTCCATCGTCTCACCCGTGAGGGGAGTACGAAGAATTGACGATAAGCTCTAATGACACCCCCGCAAGGGCAGTTCCAACACTTCCAGACGGGCCGGTATGTTCAATGAAAATACTGGTCCAGAAATAGACCGGTATGTTCAATGAAAATACTGGTGGCACCGACGGGAATCGAACTGGCGACAGGGCCCAGATGGTAGAACTTGACCACTGGGCTATCACGGTGTCCATAATAATAATAATAATAATAATAATAATAATAATAATAATAATAATAATAATAATAATAATAATAATAGTGCTTCTCTGTCAATGGCTGATGCAAATCTGCACATGCGCTTCCATCGTCTCACCCGTGAGGGGAGTACGAAGAATTGACGGTAGGCTCTAATGACACCCCCGCAAGGGCAGTTCCAACACTTCCAGACGGACCGGTATGTTCAATGAAAATACTGGTGGCACCGACTGGAATCGAACTGGTGACAGGGCCCAGATGGTAGAACTTGACCACTGGGCTATCACGGTGTCCAAAATAATAATAATAATAATAATAATAATAATAATAATAATAATAATAATAATATTGCTGTTGACATTCAAGACAACAAAAAAAATTGATTTTTCTGTTTTGGTTGGAATTTCAGTTTTGGTTGGAATTTTGATTTTGGGTGAAAATTTGAATTTTTCAAATTAACTGCTATATTCGTCCGCAAAATATCGTAAATTTTCGCGAAATGTTACCGTTAAATTTGAAAATTTGAATTTTTGTCACAAAAATGAAAAACTGTCACAAAAATGAAAATCTGACACAAAAATGAAAAACTAATTTTTGTTGTTGTCTTGAATGTCAACAGCAATAATAATAATAATAACGAAGAAAAGACTTAAGAACAACACATACATACTTCTGTGTGCACCGCTGACTACACATCGGCAGGGGGGTGCACAGATCCACGAAAGCTAGTATCTGTGCATCTAGACAGACAGACACAAAACACACACAAAGAATGTTAGCACTACAAAGATATGCGATGAATGTTAATGCAACCGGCACTCGTTCGGCAAAAGAAGAACGCTGCAAGAAAAACGTGTGCTCTAGTCAAAAGGAGGCTGTCGTAAGCTGAACCCTTTATCCTGATCTTTCCGGAGGACCGGTCCGAGCAAACAGGCTCTGTGCCGGCCTAGCTTCCGAGCAGTTATACAGGCCGGTGCTCCTCTCAAGATGCAATGGCATAATATTTCGAGTTTATTATGATCTGGTGGTGTACTCGTGCAACATTGTGTCTCTGAGTGTTCTGGGATTACGTGCCTTGTACCCAGAAAGTACAGCCCCTTCTTTATTGTCTCTGCTCCTCCTCATGAAGACAGTTCAGTATGTTACATGCGTACCGCGCAGCATGTTGTGACTGTAAAACGAATAAGTACTCGATTGATCTGCTGTACTACACTTGATCACTTGCATTGCCCTTGACTGACCCACTGTACCAACCGAAATTTGTAGCATCCAAGGCCCACTGCGGCTTGACCAGCTTTGCCACCCCCCGCACGTCAAACAACTGCAGACAGTCCACTGGAATTATCTGTTCTACCTCTCCACCTGAACTGTACTTTGAGGTGCTGTAGTAATCCAAACACTGCATCATTGATAGGATCGCAACTGGTAACAACATGCTTGCCTGCCTGATCCTTCCTCACAGTTAGCCTGGCAAGCTGTACTGTATAGGTTGGTTTACCAGTCAGTTTCTTGCCGTTGACTTGGCGAAACTTTGCGTCCGATCTGCGCCGTTCCTGTTTTCCCACTCTTCCTAGGTGTCTTGTATAATACCATGTTGAGATACATGACATTCTTAGTAAAAGAATTTTCCCAACTGTAGAACATCATACATAAATCGCGTGCTTGCTCCAAAGCTCCCGCCCCCAAACCCCACTGCAGCACTCTCTTGCTCTGGATCCTGC